>JAADXN010000102.1:0-48101 GCA_023337875.1 Pythium apleroticum | reverse complement strand
GGCGCGCGTGGCCCTCCGGACACGGAGCACGACGGCGCGTCCCCACTGCTTCCGCGGTTGTTGTCCATGGTGTTCAGAGGCTGAGAGAGAAGCGTGGAGAGCGTGCGTGGAGCTGGCGCTGGCGTTTCCACACGTGCGTGCTGGGCTTGTGGCTTTCTGGGTGTTTGGCTCAATTTCGAACGCACCGGTCGACTCGAATGGCTCTTGAAGGAACTGAATGCTCTCAATAGTAGCCGACTGCCGTTGCGTCGTCCACGAGTTCTCGCTTCTGATTGGTGGATGCGGCGGACGGAGAATGCTTCCTCTACGTTCTGGTCATTTCTCATTGTGGGGAAATTCGATTCATGATTTTTAGAAAAATCATGAATCGAATTTCTCCACAATGAGAGACACGAATCGAACTTAGCGATAAGTGCGGTTTCCGTCGAGCAGCTCCATCATCCGAATCACGGCAGCAGCCAGCAACCGTGATGGAGAATGTCACGCCGATGACCGGCGTGGACGCCCACGCAGCGGCAACCGCCGTGCAGGAGGCCCACGTCCACATGCAAATAGACGCCGCTGCGCTGTCCCAGGAGGCGTCCGGCGTGCTGAGTATGGACGGCGTCGTGGCCACGCAGCCACTGCCAGCGACGACCATGGCGCTGACGGCGACCACCACCACCACTCAGAGCGAGCTGCTCCCGAAGAAGACGGGCCGCCCAGCGCATCCGCTGTGGGCGCACTTCCACCGCGGCGAGAAGCGCAACCGCTACCACTACCACGCGTTCTGCGTGTACTGCGTGGAGCGGTACGGCGCCGAGCACGTGCCGCCGACGCGCGGCGTGTCCATTGACATGCTGCGCCACTTGGAGAAGTGCGCCCACTGCCCACGGCGCACGGTGGAGCATCTGAAGGAGGTGTGCGGACGTCGAGATGCCGTGCGATTCGACCGCTATGGGAAGAAGAAACTCATCCAGCAACAACAGCAGCAACAGCAAGCAGAAGGAGATGGAGCTGTTCACAATGGACAGGTCCAGGACCAGGCACGCGCACTCGGCGCTGTAACGGACCACGTGGCGATGATCCAGCGACACCACGAGCAGCAGCAACAGCAACAGGAGGAGCAGTTCAAGCTCGCGATGGCTGCAGCACAGGCTTCCAACGCCGAGGTCCCAGCGGCACCCGCGACGGCCGCGCCAGTCTTCCTGGAAGCCTCCACTGTTGCTAGTATGACCCCTGCTGTGCCAATGCCGTCACCGTCGCTTTCTCCCGCATCGGCGCTGACTTCTGGAGCCACTCGGTCGCCCGACCAGGCCATGTCTCCCCCGTCAAAGCGACTCCGAAGTGACGATGGCGTCGCGTCACTCTCGATCACCAGCAGCCAGATCGCCGTGCTCAAGCTCGCCGTCGCTGCAGGCATTCCAGTCGATGCACTCCATAACCAAGACTTCCAGCAGCTGCTGTGCTTGTTACGGCCGTCGCTTGCGTCACCGCTAGCGCCGCCATCGGAGACCTTTGGTCAGATGCTCGAGCCTGCGTTCTTGAAGGAAATAGCCCAGCGACTGGCGTCCCTGCAGCTCGACCGCGTGAAAGAAGGGATGCTCAACTCGACGATCAAAGGAGGACTCACGCTGAGCCTCCACTCGTGGACCACACTCGACGGACAGCACCTCGTCGCCTTCAACCTGGTCAACTCCAATGGCGACTCGACCTGCGTGCGCGTCGAAGACATGGCCAGCTACGCAGCCGACGCGTCGTCGTCGTCTTCATTTGCATTGCCACACGCGAACGTGGCGACGTCTCTCCATTTGGCCGCCAAGATCGAAGAAGTGCTCGCTAAGCTGCAGGCGGACAACATCTCGGTCATGGGGATCGTGGCCGACTCGACACTCGCACTGAATGCGGCTCGACGTGTGTCTCTGACCATGAACAAGCGCCAGTCGCTGCTCGTCGTGCCGTGCTTCTCGCGCGTTCTGAGCGTGCTCGCTGGCGCCGTGCTCTCACACCCGCACTTCGTTGACGTTGTCGGTGACATGATCGAGATTGCCGCGTATCTGCTCAACTCGACTCTGCTGGAACGGATCCGCCAGCTCAGCGGTGATCCGTTGGCGTGCTTCGTGCTGCCCAACCGCGAGAACTGGTTTTCGTTTGTCGAATGCCACAGCCGCTTGCTGCGGTATCGTCACGCGATCGTTGAGCTGTGCCAGAAGGGCGAAGCTGACGTGCCACACGTACTCAAGACGTTTGTGCTGCGCGACAATCGCGCCGTGTGGGGGAAGCTGGACGAACTCGGCGCGTTCCTCGCGCCACTTCATGAGACGTACAGCGTCTTCTTCCAGCAGATCCGCACCGTCGGCGGCAAGACTTCCCCTCAAGCCCACGACAGTGCTTCGGTCGAGATCCTCGAGGACGATGTGTCCGCAGCCCATGGGCTCACGCTAGCCCACGTGACGTACCAGTTCGCGCGTATGACGCAGTTGTACCAGTCGCTGTTGCTCAGTGCTGCGGCAGCTCCAGATGCACAGGACGTCGCGCAACTGGTGCTCATCCATGTGGATACGATGTGGCGGCGATACGAGCTGCCAGCGATGCTGCTGGCGTTTGTCTTCAACTTCCACTTGGAGACCACGCTGCTCGACATGACCAAGCCGTGCTCGGCGTGGCCGTCGATCGCCCAGTACTTCCAGTTGTACTACCAGCGATGGTTCGCATCCGAGCAGGCAGCATCTGCCAGTGCAGTGGCGGAGCAGCCAGCTACCAACGTTGCCATCACGCCTGATCGAATCACTGAGATCCTCGACGCGATCAAGCTCAACCAGTTCCCGTTCGACCCCGATACGACCAGCGACTACATTGACGTCTCGTCGTTCTATTCGTTTGTGTCGGACTCGCACCCAGAGATCTGCGCACTGTGCTGCCGCTTGTACGCCATCTCGTTGCTCACTGCGAGCGCCTCTCGGATCGTTCGCGGCATTGGCTACGTGCCAAACGCTGCTCAGACCACACGCGACCCAGAGTCAGTCGAGCTGCTGCTTCATATCGGATTCGCCTCCAGTATGCGACGGAATGTGTTCCCAGCCCGCAGTGGATCCAACTCAGCACTCGGTGGCATGGAGGCCATGATCGACAGCGGTGCCAGCGACGCTGTCCTATGGAGCGAAGACATTTGGCAAGGATTCGCCGACGACTGGCGGCTGTTTGTGGACCAGGAGCTCCTCATGGACGAGTTTGACGCGATCTCTAACGAATGCGCTCGCGATGACGCGACGGCTGCTCTACTGGCAGTCAAAGTCCCTGTGCAAGACCTCTTCGTTGACACGCTGCCTGCGATGACTGTAACACTGGAGACACCAGCACCACCAGGCCTCGTTGTGAACACGATGGCCACTCCGGCGACAGCTCACGACACACCAAACGTAGCGGTAGCCACGCCTGGCGTCGTGTTCACGGTTGGCATTTGAGCCTCTTCTGAACTCCAATTTGATTATATTTTTCTGTGGAATACACTCTACTCACTCACAATTGTGCATTTAGCTTGGCACTGGCGGTCGCAGTGCTCCATTTCGAGCTTCTCGGCTTGCGCGCGCTGCTTGCTCGCGCAGTAAACTCATGCGGAAGAGGATCTTGCGGCGGTTCACCTCACTCAGCGTCGTCTCGAGCTGGATCTGGCAGTACTTGTACGCCAACTCAAAGTCCTCAGCAGCCATCAGAGCGAGCACGAGGTTGTTGAGGATCGTGCGCTCGCGCTTGACGTCTTTGATGGACCGCGTGATCTCAAGACACTGCTCGTAGCATTTGACGGCCTGCTGTGGGTTCTTCTTGTCCAAGTACACCGTGCCCATGTTGCCCAGCGCGCGCGCCTCCACGACCGCATCTCCGGACTCCTTGGCGACTTCACGCGCGCGGATGAAGCACAGCAGCGCGTCGTCGCCGAGCTTTTTCTTGAAGAACTCCATACCGGCGTTCAATTCGTCCAATGCTGACGCCTTGGTCTCAGTACTTTCGTCAGAAATGACGGATGACGAGATGGCGCTGAGATCAGGAGCTGAGTGAGGAGCGTCGTCGGCCGCAGCAGCCGCAGCCGTCATCAGCGAGTCGAAGCTGCCGTAGGTCTCAACAGACAGCGACTTCTTCGGCAGAGGCGGCAGATCCAAGATCATTGGGGAAGTCGTCTCTGCCGGCTTCAATGACAGCGGTGGAGGCCCCAGAGCCGCGTGATCTTGTGCCTGAGATGCAACAGTCTGAGAGAGTGAGAACGCGCCGTAGGTGTCCTCTGGAGTTGGTCTCGGTGGTGGCACTGCGGCTGTCGCGGCAAGTGGTCTTCTGGAAGTCGCAGAAGAAGCTCGAGGAGTCGCGAAGCTGCCGTAGTCACTTCCTTCGTCTTGTTCAACCACAGCAGTTCGTGCCGGAGGATCGTGGGCAGCTGGTGTGGAACTGGACACGCTGAAGGCATCGAATACACCGTAGGTTTCTTCAACTGACTCTGGAGTTGCTGCTGTGGTCTGCGGAGTGGCGCGGGAAATTGTGGGCGCGAACGCGAACCCCTCAAAGCTGGCGTACTCATCTGCGTTTTCGTTGTTGCGATTGTTGTCGACACTTAGACCTCGCGGTGGTGACGCGGGCACGCGACTGAAGCTCGTGATCGACGCCGTAAACGCGGAGAAGTCGCCGTAATCCGAGCCCTGCGGGGGGGTGATGAAGGGGACTTTTCGAACGGCTGTGCGAGCTGGGGATGCCGGCGGTGTGCGGTCAACAGCCACCATCGCAGCCGCAGAGAACGAGCCGTAATCGTCCATTTCAGCATGGTTGCTGACGCCATTGGATACGCTTCCGGTGGTCTTCAGCGACAGCGGTGGAGGTAAAAGAGAATCCATGGCGAAGCCGCCGTAGTTGTCATCGTGGTCTTCCTGGTTGTTGGCAATGGTTGGCGCCGCACGCGGTGCCAAGGGCGGCGTCTTGGAGAACAGCAGCGACGCCGGTGGCCTTTGAGGTCGGAACGACGGCGACGATGGGGAAGAGGACGACGGGTCCAGAGACTCCGTGGAAAACGACGTGTACGAGTTGCTCGCGCGATCCTGACGCGCGCGCACGGCTGCGAGCTCCGAGTTGCAACGGCGCGCAAACGGAGACGAAATCTACACACCCACACCCCATAATGTGAGCAACTGAGACCATGAAGGTAACAGCAGGATCTGTTGCGCGTACCCCGTGTCTGAGTCGGGAAGCGCTCCGTTGGATGAAGCCTCGGATTGACGGGTACGCCTTGTTCTTGGTATCCGTTAGCACGAAGCCAGCCTGTCACACACACATTTGCGTGAGAACAACCAGCGCGGATTTCCCATACAATCGTACTACCGAGCTTACCAGTCCAATGTTCTCGATCAGAACGTTTCGCAGTTCTCGGCGACCAATTTGTGGGCCTGTGGAGTGAACTTTTACGTACGAGATGCAGAATCGCGTGGGCTGCGACTCACTAAACCGCACGAGAAAGGCGCCGTCCTCCATGGAAGACGACAACAGAGCCTTCTCCGCTTCCGCGCGCGTGATCGTGCCATGGAACCACGTCACGAGTTCGCGGTGCACTGTGAGCGACTCCAGCATACGCTGGACACTGGACTCGAGCGGCCCGAAGCGGGCCACGAAATGGAGAAACTGCGCACACACACCACAACCATTTAGCACGCGAACAATACGAAATAGTACAGCGTAGGAGCGTGCCTCTGTGCGCGAGATGGTGTCGTGTTGCCAGGCGGAGTCCGCAACGAGGTTCTTGGCCACGACGCGCAGCTCCTCCATGGACAGCGCGTCGCTCGTAGGCATCTCCTGGCGACAGGACTTGACGAACGCGGGGAAGAACACGACAGAGAAGTTCACGCGGTCGTCAGGCGCACTGCCGAAGCGCTCATTCCACCACTCGACGCCGCGCGCGTGGGCTTCCGGCGATCCCATGAGTCCCATTTTCGTGTTTGGAGCTCTTCGATGGAACGGAGCTGCTCGCAATGACCCTCTGCCGTGCATTTCAGCCAATCAAAACAAAGAGAGTTTGAATCCCTTCTAAACCGATATGCTGATCCGAATGGATAGGACAGGTTTCGAAGAGATGGATACTCTGCCTCGCAAAAGTGACATTCCGATACCGTCGTCGAGACGAGTTCTCTTTTACGAGCCCTACTTACGGGGCGACAGCGAGTGTGTGTGGAGCTCCAGGCGTGCAGGAGCAGTGGAGATGCCCAGACTGAGGCCTAGTCGCAACTCCCCACCCGTAGCCTTTCGTGGACTGGCTGGTATCCGCCCAACCTTACCGACGGTCATCGACACTCGCTGGTTGGGAGACCTTGTCGGTGAGGCTTCAAACGAGAGCTTGGACGTGCCCACAACAGAGCCGGCAAACATCCGATGGTTGACGGTGGCCGTTTGGACCTGAGACGGTCGAGCTTGGGTGCTGAAACCGCCGGCGAAGTGGCCTTGGGCCCCGAGTGTGGAGACGGCCAAGTCTTCAACGAGGGACTGGGAGACCCGCTGCTGGTAAACCCGACTAGCCCGCGACAGTGGTCGCCCCAGCTTCAGTGATGTCTCCTGGTAGGCTCGCGTCTGCAGATAGTCTGTCAGTGCGCCGTTTTGGTGTTGGTTGGAGCTGATGGTTCGTGGGGAAGAGGAGGAAGTCGCTGGCCGTGAGAGGATACTTTGCCGAGTGCGTTGCATGCGGGCGATGAGAAGCGAGTGGTCGTCCCCCATGTCAATCGGCAGCGCTGCTAATGGTGCCATGGCACCTGCATTTGCCACACCCACAGCGTCTCCACCCGCATTCACGGAGGCGGACACCGCCAACTGTGGAGCTTGTGGAGACGTGAGTCGAGCCTGGGACTTCGCCGACCGCGCACGAGGAGATGAGTTGCCGTATCCTCCGTACACGATCGGTGGTGACCGTAGCTGCTCTCCGACGACCAGTGAGCCTTGTCGTGACTCACTTTCTTTACCATTCGGACGAGGCGGATGGGGTGCGCGCGGGGATGAGGCGTTCATCGATTGCCGTGCTGATAAGCCCAACTCGTCGCCTTCCTGCGCGATGTTGTGTGCGAATCCCGCCGCGATAGCACTTTGTCCGGCTTGGAGCCCTAAGCCGAAGACCGCATTTCCAATCCCTCCGTCGGAATGATCACCCCCATGTCTGAAACTGGCGCCGCTCCCCATCATCGACGGTTTACGGGCAAAGCCTGGCTTGGAGACCATGTTGATGAACTCGCCTCCGGCACCAAGAGACGTGATGCTGATCGGTGAATGTGCCCCGGCCGCTCCATAGCCGTATTGGTTTCCAGACCCTGACGAGTAGATGATCCGTGCGCCTGGCTGAGTACTGCCAGTGCGAGCGCCGTATCCGGTTCCTTGTTGCCGTCCTTGGATGTTGAAGTCTGACGTCAGACCCCCCGGGTGCTGCTGACCGGAGCTTGAACTTGCTAGACGTCCAGGAGGGAGTCGTGGCGAAAGCCGGCCTGACAAGGCCGCCCCTGTGTCGTCGGCATTGTTTTCTTGCGTAATAGCAAGTGCAACCTCTCCATCAGCACCAGTCGGACTTCCAGTTCCATCCGACTGTGCTTGATCTCCTCCCACTGCGCTGAACCGTGGCGTGAGTTTTCCAGCTATAGGCACAGCGTCACCATTGGTGTTAGCGACTGTTTATGAGAGCGGAGTTGATCAAATCCATCCTACCTGTTGACTTGCGATCGCTCGCAGCTTTCGATGGGGACGACGCTGTTCGCGTTACCGTTGTTCGCTTGTCTGAGGTGTGGGGAGTCGGCGGCTTGCTTTGCAAATGCGTCTTCGACGCTGCATCTTTCTTCTCTTTTTCCTCCGCCTTGGCGGTCTCCGGTGCAGTCGCAGCTTCCTTCTCAGCGCTTTGGAGGTCTGATGCCCCATCACTATTGCCACTTGGAGCATGCTCGTCATCGTCACGAGCGATGCGGTCGCGGTACATTTGAGCCGACGCGCTGTTCACTTCGTGCGCGAGATCTCGCTCGATTTCCTCCATTGTCACTGACTTGGATGCCTCGAGAATATCTACAGGATTCACGTCTGGCCGTACAGTGGTCAGCGAATAAAAGCGACAGCCAGCAGTCATCCGGGCTAACTCACCATCGAGATCCTTGAGAATGTGGCGATCGTTCCACGTGAACGTCAGGCAGTGCATGATGCAGTAGAGCAGCGAGATGTACTGCATGGAACCGTAAAGTCGCAGATCAGTGCTCGCCATTCAAGAGCAGACGCAGTGGCGTACAACACACAACTCACATCTTCGGCGTCCACTGTGTCGGTCCACAAGTCTGCTCATTCACAACATGGCATGGCGTGTGAGCATCATCCTACGAACGGTGAACGACTCGTAGTTAATGCAATTGGCTACGTACCGACCAGTTCAAACATGGAGAAGTGGAAGAAGCGGTAGTCCAAGTAGTCGCTGCCGTCCGTGTCGCGTGCCCAGTCATCCTTGATCAGCTCTTTCGACTGCGCCAAGTCGAATTCCGGCAAGATCAGTCGATGCAAACGCAGCATGTACGCCTCGTACTCGCCAAAACTCAGTTGCGCCTCCTCTTCGTGGTTGGCCGCTAGCCAAAGCCGTTGCGTAAGCGCGACCATGTGCGGGTGCTCCTGGAGCTTCAACCGCTTACGCAGGCTTTCCTGAACAAGCAGATCCACCACAAATCAGTTTGATTGTTGAGAGAAAGCCAAAGCATTAGCAGGTACCTCGGTGTAGTGCTCGAGATTACCCTGCAAGCGATACGTCACGTCGTCCTTGTCGGCTGCAGTCAATTCGGTCACGACGTGACTTCCACACACCGCGCTCGTCAGTTGTTACGATACGAAGTCAGAGCCATAGGCTGTACGAACCCTTTATCGACGAGCTCTTTGACTTGGCTCTGGACTGTGTGCAGTGCGTTCTCATCCGCTAGCTTCACCACTGCGTCTGCTACCTTCGGGGCCGCACCTTCCGCTGCCGTCGTGCTGTGTTCTTCACTGAGCTGAGGGAGAGCTGCGCCCGAAGCCCCTGACATGGATGCTGTACGCGACGCAAACGTAGGCATGCGCCGGAAACTGATCAGGGCTTTGATCGTACCCTTGAAAGTCCGCAGCTTGCGGTAATACGCCTTGAGCGACATAAGTGAGCTGCCCGTGAGCGACTCCCTGCGGCCATGGCTGGACCGCTGGCTATTTGTCCCGCCAGTCCATCGCCGCTGCGACGAGGAGAACGTCGCCTTCCTCTCCAAGTGGCGAGTGCTGGCTGAGGTCGACGGGGTCGCGGTGACAGCCGTGAGGCTGAGCTTGTTGCTCACGATCTCCATGACACAGAAGCCACTTCCTGACGCACACTTGCTTCTTTCCGTTAGTCAGCAACGTGCCCGGATTTGATGGGCGTGACAGTGGTGCTTGTGCTGAGAAGAGAACAGCAAGTCAGGGTGGCTGGCGCCTTGGTCTCCTTTATTTAGCAGCTCTGGAGTTGACACACACATACAGAGATCATTTTGCGGCTTCTGCTGTTGTCCATCCCATATCAGAGCCTTTGGCTTTTGTTGTCATGACGAACTGGTCAGTGCCGAGGCGAGTTATTGTGGGAACAACCACGCAGCTTCGCTTGCTTCAATGCGACACAACAAGCCAAACCAACGATGGCGTCGTCCAATGCCCCCGAGGAGACGGCGAGCTCGAGGGTGGACGACAAGGCTGATCGGAAGGAGGGGGATGCCCAGGCCCCACGCGAGTTCTACGTACTGTACTCGAAGCTCAACACCGCCTCTCGGCCTGTGCTCTTCTTCCCATACCCTGCGTCCGTGCAGCTCGAGCGAGTTTGCCCTCCGGGATATGAAGGTGAGACTTTGACTCGCAAACGAGGTGGCTATCTGACCAGCTCACTTGATCATCGTCGTGACATGCTTCTCAGTCCACACAGTTCAAGCGAAAGGCTCAGGCGTTCGCATCGGCTACTCATTCGTCAAGCGATACATGTACAACGCCATGCGTCAGGTGTTCAAGACCGCAAATGTGACCAAGATCACCTCTTCCAACAACTCCAACTGGAACATTTTCTGGGGCCACCACCTCAAAACGGCCGAGTACGCGGCGCTGCTGCCCCATCAGAAGGTCAACCACTTCCCAGGAAGCTTCGAGCTCGGCCGTAAAGACCGACTGTGTGCGAATCTGCTGAGGCTCCGCAAGAAACATGCGGCAGCGTACCAAGGGATCATCCCAGAGACGTATTTAACGGGCAACGACTACGACAAGCAGCAGTTCCTGACCCAATACAGCGCCAACCCTCACGTGCTGTGGATCCTCAAGCCTCCGAATCTCTCGTGTGGCCGCGGCATCAAGATTGTGACGGCGGCGACGACACCGTCTCCGAAACTGACCAAGAAGAAGGCGTACGTGGCGCAGGTACGTTGACGCGTGTGGTCATTTACTGCTCGTTGGGTGACTGAAGGATGTTCATTCAACTGCAGCGCTACGTGGCGAACCCGTTCTTGATCAACGAGCTCAAGTTTGACTTGCGGATCTACGTGCTCGTGACGTCGTACGATCCGCTGCGTGTGTATCTCTACGACGACGGGCTCGTGCGGTTCTGCACGGAGAAATACTCGACCAGTAAGGCGGGTTTGAAGAACCAATTCGGCCACCTCACCAACTACAGCGTGAACAAGAAGAACGAGTCAGCTTTCCAGGCAAATCAAGACGATTCGGACGAGGACGACTCCTTCGCGAGCAGTAAATGGAGCCTGAAGATGTTCTACAAGTACTTGGATGAACACGGCAAGGCGACGGAGCTGCTGGGCTTCCATCAGGCGCTGGAGGATCTGATCGTCAAGACGTTCATCGCAGTCGAGAGCAAAGTCTCGATGATGACGCCCTCCACCAACAGTCCTGGTGGCAGCAACGGCTTTGAACTGTACGGCTTTGATATCTTACTGGAAGGCGACGAGCTCAAGCCGTGGCTGCTAGAGGTGAACGTGTTTCCGTCTCTGAGTAGCTCTTCGCCGATGGACAAACGCATCAAGACCATGCTCCTGAGCGACGTCTTCCAATTGATTGGCGTGCCGTTTCAAGATACAGCGGCAGCCGTCGAACAAAGCGAAAGTGACAAGAAAGACCGTTTGCTGGGGATGAACAACCGCAAAAAGTCGACGTCAGCGGCCGACAAAGCGAAGAAATCGATCCAAGACCTTCTCAAACCCAAGCAAATGGCGCTGGAGATGGACGAGAACGACCTGTGGATCGTCAAGGAGCTCGAGGAAGAGCATGCGCGGCGTGGCCACTTCAAGCGCATCTTCCCGACAGCCACGTCATTTGAGAACTACAACGAGCTCTTTGAGACGCCCCGGTACAAGAACGTGCTGTGCATGCGCTGGCAGCAGTCGCTCGCACAAAATCCGATCCGACGAAGAGGTTCCGCGTCTGCAGCATCATCACGGCAACACACTCCGAGCTCCTGATCTCGAATTTATTCCGCTTCACCCTCTGGCTGCTTGATAGCTACTTCAGGATCCTGAAGGTCAACCTCTGGCTGCTTGACAGCCTCTGGATTCAGCGGCTCCTCGTTCGACGGCTTCACAACGAGCCCCTTGAGCTCGGCGACTTGCTGTTGCAGCGTGTTGAGTCGGCTTTCCAGCAGCGAGTCCTTGGCGGTGGTCTTCTGCTGGACTTGCAGCAGCATTTGCTCCGAAAACGAAAGCCGCTGCGCCAGGACCGACAGCTTCGCATCCAGCGCACGCGTGATCTTGGCTTCAACCTCACGCTCGAGCATTTGCTGCACCATTTGCAGCAGCAGTTGCGGGTTCACGCCCTGGCCGGCGACGGATAGCCCGGCCATCATCCCCATCACATCCGAGGGTGACGGCATCCCACTACCACCACAGATCACGCACAGAACCGTCAGCGTCCACGGTTAATCCACAAAACGAGTTCCACTGTTGAGTAGACCATACCTTGCGTTGGCCGTTGGCAAGCCACTGGGAGCTGGTGGCGGAGCGGCATTCGCGATGTACAGACACTGGAACTTGGTCAACTCCAGCGCGTTCTTGTCGCCCGTGAGCGAAACGAACTTGATGCGCAGCCTGTGGATGCACTTGAGCACATCGTGGTCACGCGTCTCCTGCTTGAACTCTTCTGCCACGTCGAAATACTGCGTCGCGCCCACTGCCGGTGGCAGTTGAGCGGCCGCTGCCTTTTTGCCGCGAAACGTGCCAAAGTACACGTCGCTCTTTTCATCTTCGCCCAGCAAACTGCGGCGGATCCCTTCAACGTGGAGCTCAATGTGGCGGGCAGAGCTCGTGAGCTGAAGCTGCAGCGTCTTGCACTGTAGTGGCTGCGTCTCAAACGCCAGCTCGAGCTCACACGACCGCGTGGCGCGGTCACCGTCCGCATCCCGACCTTTCTCTAGCCGCCACGGCAGCGCATTCAGGGACAGCTCCGCCGCGACGACCTGAGCGTGTGAACCGAGAGGCCTCTGCTCCACTCGCACGAGCGGCTCCGCCTTGTTCTCATTGGCAATCGCCCACGACGTTCGCAGTTCCGGCAGCATAGGTGGCATGATCCGTACGGTATTGGCATCTGATTTGGCTGCGTAGCTCCTCATAAGTACGCGCGTACTTAACGGCGACAAAAGCTTCGATTCGAATGACCAGCGACCTGCCAGCAGCGAAGAAGCCACAATCGAGAAGATGGCGAGCGTGTTGTTTGTGTGTCTGGGCAATATCTGCCGCAGCCCTGCAGGCGAAGGGGTCTTTAAGGCCATCGTCGAGCGAGAGGCCGGCGCCAAAGCGTCCGCGTTCCGCATTGAGTCGTGCGGCACGGGCGGCGGCGCCGGCGGCTGGTACAAAGAGGGCGGCTGGTCGTTCCACACGGGCGAGGCGTCGGACGCTCGCATGACCAAGGAGGCCAAGAAGCGCGGCTACAAGCTCACGTCGCGTGCGCGCACGCTCACGAAGCAGGACATCGAGGAGTTCGACCACATCATTTGCATGGAAGACAAGAACCGCACGGCCGTGCTTGAGGCCGCCGAATACTGGGGCGGCAAGCCACTGCGCGAGCTGGCCAAGCAAAAGGTGAGGAAGGGAATGATGTGACATGCTTATTGTATATTTGCAGTAGTGTAGATGTGGTGTAATAGTTGAGTAGCTATGGTATGTATGTATGGTACTGATGTTTTTGTTTTGGGTCGGAGTAGACGACGATGATGTGTGGGTACTGCACCAAGTTCACGACGGCGACGCGTGTGCCAGATCCGTGGTACGAAGGCGGCTTCGACCACGTGCTGGATCTGCTCGAAGACGCATGCGAGGGGCTGTACGCGCACGTCGCCAAGGACGAGAACCAGTGAGAGGAGAGCTCGCTTGAAACCTCGCGAGCGGCTCGGGCTTAAATATACAATACAGACGAGGGGCTCAAAACTCGAAGGCGTCTCCGTCGTGATCCAGCGTGTCGACATCATGCCAGCTAGTGCGTGAACGCACACCTGGCTGAAATGGCGAGGGAGATGAAGTTTTTCTTTCGTCGAAGTCGAAGTATGCCGCTTCCAGTATCGGAGACCGTGGCGATCGGAAGGCTCGAGGCGACGCGACTGATGCAACGGCCGTTGGAGAGCGTAGTCCGGACATTTTGCCACTGGTAGGCTGTGGACTGATGTGGCGGACACTGGGAGAAGTCACGACTTCTGTGGATTTCTTCAACTGTGCGGCAGCAATGACTTGGTCCGGTCGAATCATGGGCTTGAGGTGCATCGCCAAGTAGTTCATGCTGCCGGCGGCAATCTACAGCGACCGAATATGTCACCAGTTGATTCCCCCACAGTGATGCAGAGCCAGGAACGTACCTTTGTCGGCTCCACAGGCATGTGATTCGCTGTCATGATCCGCTCGACATTGACCTGCAAGTGACCCCCAGAGTGAGTCGGCGACTGTGCAAGGTACTACATTGTCAATACATGCGTACCTGAAGGAATTGGGCATGTCGCCGTTCAAACAGAAAAGCCGCTTGGAAGAATCCGCCCATGTGCCTCGCCATCATCCACGGGGGCGAAGTCGAGTCGATCTGGTCGATTGTATAGTGGCGCGTGCGCTTGCTGCGTATCCGCGCGAGAAACAAATGCGTCGCGGGCAGAGGCACGTCGCTATTGATGGCTGGCTTTACGGGCTTTTTCGACTTCTTCTTAGGCTTCTTTGACTTGGTCGGTGGCGTGCTCAATTGGTCGGTCCAGCCAAAGTTGTCCCGAGAAAGAGTGAGGTGGATCGGCGACGCAGCCGAGTCGCTGAGGAACTTCTCTTCGATTTCAAGTGTCGGAGAGACCCGTGGCTTCATTTTCTTCGGCTTCTTTGGCGTCTTCACTGGCGTGGCACCGTAGCCATCAGTCACAAATGGCTCCTGCTTGATGGCATAGTCCCCTTGGCCACAAGCCTATCGTTGCAGCAGAGATGCGATCAGATATCCAGCAGTCATCCAACCGTGGCAACCGACCATACCTTGATCGATTTGGCCGTCGGGTTCTTCATTATCCAGTCAGAAATCTCGAGCGAATTCGCTCCGTCCTGTGTGCCGTCGTCATGCAACCACCTACCTGAGACAAAGCCGCCTTCCGGAGAAGCCACTGAACAAATACACCGCCACGACGTGATTTGAAAGTGTCAGCTCGCGCATCTGTACAGGATAGAATGGACGAGCTCACCTTTGCGATCATGTTGTGGTCGCCGCGTTTTCGTGTCGATAGGGGACAGGAACGGCGTCGGGGACGCCACGGCTGAGCCTTGATATGGTCGCTCGTAGATGGCAGCGTTCCCGATTCCGTTTGCCTTCGGTGTGATCAAGTCGTCAAAGTCATGGCCATGATCGTAGAGAGCTCCGTCCTCCATCAGCACTTGCACTGGACTGCGTCCGTTCTGTAAGGGAGGCGAGCCTGCGTCTGTGGATATCAGCTCGAAGCCGTTGCTGTCATCAACGTCATCGACTTGATCCAGCAGATCCAAATCCGCTTCCACTTGAAGCAGGTCTGTCTCCGGTCCGAGAGCCAGGCTCGCGAGCTCGTCGTTCGTGAGTGCTTCCAAGTCGGCGTTTCTCAGCTGAGGGAACTGGTCACTAGCAGGATGGAGACTAGTGTCGTCTTGCTGGGACTGGTCCTTTGTATTCGTTTGATGGGACTGAACAAGTTGCTCACACGTGCGGAGTACCCGGTGCCGTACGTGGACACTCGCGCCGTCAAGGTGCCTCGGTGCGGACCGAGGAAGATCTGCCGACGTCAGAGGACACAGTGCCGTCGGGTGATTGCGCAGATCCCACAGCTCAGCCAGCAGCTCCCGCTTGCCGTCGTTGTTTTCCAACTGCCGTGGATCAAGCGGTTTCTTAGATACGTCTGCTATCAAACCTACAGCCAAGTGCAGGGCCACCCACCAGTTCTTGGAGTCCGTCGGGTAGTCGCTCCTTCTCCAGGCATTCGAGAAAGTACCTGCGTCGTAACATTCAACACCATCAGCTTCGTTTCAGCCAGCGAATCTTCACCAAGCATGCAGCTGAAGATACGAGCCAAAAATGGAGAAACCGGTGTGTCGTTTCGTACCGTGAGGTGGCGTCGTACGACTGCGCGAAGCCCTCGACCCAGCCGCTCTTGCTGGTCCAGTGGCGGCACACAAACCCGTCGCAGAACAAAGCGACGACGAAGCTCGCCTCGCTGGTCAGCGCGTTCTCCATTGCCAACGTCTCGTCTTTCGCATCTCTCAGATCGTGCAGCTCGTCGGTTGGCGTGTCCATTTCGTCCATGACGCCCACGAGATCCGCGAACTCGAGCTCGCACGTAGCCATGGGGTCGGCGATTGCTTCCGATCCGCTAGTGTGGCGGCTCATTCTGTCCGGCGTTGCAGACAGCGACGTTGAAGTGTGGGCATCGCTGCGGCTGCGGGCGTGCATACTAATAGAAGTAGCTCTTGGCCCAGGCGGATCTTGAAAGGCCACGGTCGGAGTGTGTGGAAAGTTTCCAATGAAATGACACGCGACAACTCCCAAAGATACGGTTCAGCTGTCGAGTGAACCGCGGTTCACGGACCCGAGGAGTGAGCCGCCAAGGATAACAAATATCAGTGCATTTGGTTATCAGCGAGAAAGGCAACACACAAGGGAAATGCAGGAGACAATGGAGGGCTTTGGTCACAAAAGAGGGCATTTACAGTATCTTACGGCATTCTCTAGTCGGACTTCTTCTGCTTCTTGGCCTTTGGAACGGCGAGGTAGTCGTCCACAGAGGCAGCACCATTCTTCGTCTTCTTCTCGGTCTACAGCAGATCATCAACACAATCCGAATGAGGATAACAAAGAAGGAGCTATCAATGTGTCCAACCACCCACCTTCTGGCTCAGGAACTTGTTCTTGAGCTCCTCGACGGACGCGCCCTTCTTCTTCTCGGCCTGCTCCGCCTTTCGCTTTTTGGACGTCTCCTTCTCGCTTGGTGCGACGAACTGGGCCTGGTTGGCCGCCTTCTTCTTCTGTGTCTCCTCCGTCCGCTGCTCGGCCTTCTTCTGGTTCTTGAGCGCCTTGCGCTCGTGCTCCTTCATGAAGAACTCACCGCTCTCAATCTCCTTGTCGATCTTGCTTGGTGTCTGGGCTGGTGGGAACGGCGTGTACTCGCGCTTCTCGCGGACCTGCTTTGGCTTCTTCGTCTGGATGTTCTTCTTCTTGAACTGTGGCAAGAATCGCTCCCAGTTCTCGCCCGCAAGGTTCGGGTCCTTCGCGAGCTCCCGCTTGATCATCAAGCGCTTCACGTTGTAGATCGGGTGGATGTTCGCGAAGCAGTCTTCGACGATCTTGCGCACATTTCGCAGGCCTTGGTATGAGCCCATCGCCGACACAGTGTTACCCTGCACGAGCACGTAGCAGTTGGTAAGCAGCTCAATCGCCTTGAGCGTGGCACCGTCTGGGCCGACGAGACGCTGTCGTCGCTTCACGAATCGCTCCTTGTTGCGCACGAGACCACCGATCTTGATGATATCGCACTGCATGTCATCCTGCATGATCTTGACGGCCTGGTTCACAGGAATACTACGCGCCAGCAGCTTGATCAGGTCACGCGCCTTGAGGACGATATACGGGTCGGTGGTCTTGCGCGTCGTGCGCACAGTCATGCTGCCCTCGACCAAGTTGAGCTCGCACGCAATTTTGTGCGCATCAAGCGTCTTGGTCACGATAGGCCACACCTCGCGCAGGTACTTTTCACGGTACTTTGGGAACAGCGTCGCGAACGAGCTCTCTTCGAGCAGCGACGGCATCGTCAGCTTCTTGCCAGGCGTCTTCTCGTCCTCGTACTCATCCTGCCACTCCTCGATCTTCCAGTGGTCGATGTCGTCCGTATCCCACGGCTTGTCCTTGCGGTGGTTCTTGCTCTTCTTCACTCCTTCGTCGAGCAGGGCGTTGCCCTTGGAGGTCGTGTCATCGAACTGGTCCATCGTCGCAACCGTGTCAATCTCAATTGCCGGCGTGAGCTGTTGGTGTACGAAGCGATGCCAGTGCCAAGAACCAACCAGTGGCGCTTCCAGAAAAACCTAACTGATATGCAATCCGTTAAGAACGGTAGGTGACTAAATAAGTAGGTAGGATCCTCCTCGATTGAGCGGATCCGCCAGCCCTAATCCCCAGCTGTCCACTTCAGTTTTTAGTTTTGTCATGGTTGCAAGTTGAAGATCATCGAAGTTTCCCGGTTCAGCAGGAAATGTCCCAGAAAAGTGAGATGCGATGGGGCAGTCAGTTGCCCAAAAGGGGTGGATTGATCGATGCTCGCCGCCATTTCGTTGGCTCGCCAAAGGGTCTGGTGGCGAATGAAGATGTAATAGTCGGTGAGTGATGGAAGCGGACTGTTCTTCGTGACGGAGAAGCTCAGCCCGGAGGCGCGTGGATGGAACGCCAGCAGCTGCGTCGCGACGCGTCGGATTCACGTGTCAGTGCTTCAGATTCGACGTCAAAGCAGCAGCCCATGGCACTCATCCAGACGCGCACGCTGGCGCCGCTGCGTCCGCCACTCGTGGCCATCGCCAACGGCGACAGTCCGCGCCACCAGGCTCTGCGTGGGGTAGTGCAGGCCTCGGCCCACGTATCTTCAACCGTGCGCAAGAAGACCGTCGATGAACGCGCGTACTTGCTGACCGCATCTCCTCCGCCGACGGGTTGCCGATCCCCGACTTCTTCCGGCACATCGTCTCCGTATCAGACCGACCACCGCGATCGCGTGTATCCGTGGTCCTACCAGAGCGCATCCACGTCCAACACTCAAATTGAACCGCCGTGTCCGAGCGACGAGAACACATCGAGCAACACACTCAGTGGCACTGGCACTGGAGAGAATGCGGCCGTCAAGATCCTCCATGCGTTTGTTGATCGCACGCAGACCCAAACGTTCACGAGGCTGATCGCGAGAGCCCAGTCAATGACGGCCAGCGCGAAGTCGACGTCGGCATTCTACGTCGTCAACGGGTCTGCTGCTCCGCCCAAGGAACAGCGACGGAGGCATTCGATTCTGCGGGTCAGCTCGAATAAATCCCTCACGGAGAAGCCACTCCGCAAGAGCGCATCGGTTGAGTTTGCACTCCACCACGAAGAGCTACATAAGCTGTCAACGGAGGACCGCCGACTCACAACCTCAGGTGATACCCCAAGGTAAGCCGTTATAATTTATCAGTGGCGATAAGTGAAGGAGATAGAACCTGATGAGTGTACTTGTAGGCGCCTCACGTTCGAAGAGAAAGAAGAGCTGTACAGGATCCGCCCAGATCTGGAGATCGGACCGATTCCCTTTTACAAGGAACATTTGCAAGAGTTGGAGCAGCGCAACCAACGCCGCATGGTGTTTGCGGTCGTCGGCGGCATGATGTGCTTGATGTTCCTCATGGTCGTGTACTACATGCTGTCGCTGGCGTGAACGAGTCGCTGAGACCTGTACGTTGTGTTGTCCGGGAGCTCTGGGATGGAACTACCGGTATGAGTGAGTGGCGCGCGTGATCCACATAATTTATCGTGTGATTGAGACCTGCACTTGTATGTGTTGATTGCTTCTTCTCCTTCTCTCTCGGGTGCTCTATGTAGCTAGCTGCTCGTCGAATGCATAGTGGTCGCTTCCTCCTTGAGATGGCGATCCGACATCGACTTAACCCACACGTACACCAAATTAACACCATATCAGGGCTCTCCAAATAATGTGGTACACATGAAATTGGGAGCAAAATGCCATGCAGCCAACCAAAGCAGTGCTCAAAGCAAAAAGGTCTCGCCACCAAGTTCATCTCTTTCTCGAGCATCGCGTCTGCTGGTCTCCGGAAGCTTCCATCATGCGCCTCATCACCCACAACATGCTCGTGTGCAACAAGAAGGGCGTCGAGAACGGCTTCCCACTCCGCATTGAGGCGACCGAAGTCCAGGTCGTTGAGTCCGAATTCAACGCCGACTTCATCCGCAAGATGCTCACCAAGATCGACTGGGCGGCCTTTCTCGCTGGCGCCAAGGCGCTGAACGTCGCGGAAGGTCTGCCACAGCAGTACGTTGCAGAGCAACACTCGAGCGACGAAGATCTTTTGCGGAAAGTGCACCACGCGCTCATGGACGTGCACGTGAAGAAGGGCAACCTCGTGTGTCCGGAGTCGGGCCGCCAGTTCCCTGTGTTGGATGGCATCCCCAACATGCTGCTGCGCGAGGATGAAGTGTAAATTGCTGCATGCATCAATACAAAGTAGATTCCATGTTGCATACGCTTGTACGAGCCGACTCTGAATTGAACTTCACATGGCAGACGCAATCAGATCGCGATATCCTTGGGTTTCGTGTAGCTGGCGTGACGCTTCTGCTTCTGGTCCCTGGACATTCGGACGGTGGTACAACCATTAGAAGAGCCTGGCGATGGATAATCATGACCAGGCAAGAAGCACTCACAGATCGGGCAGGTCTTCGTCTCGCACGTCTCTGGACTCCACCTTGGCGATCGCCTTGATCCACTGGATGCGGAACTCGAAGTCGCCTTCTTTCTGGTCGGCAATAGCGATGCCGATCTGTTTCGTGCGTGCAAACAATGTCAGAATTCGATATGGTATGTGCAGGCAGACGTAGTAAGGTGACGTACGCTGCGCAGGTTGGCTGGGTCCAGTGGCGTGGTGTCGTTGAATTTGTAGTATCCCTTGGCCGTCAGCATGAAGTCCCGGAACGGCAGTTCAACGTCGACCCACTCGTTGGGAGGCGTGCGGATAAAACCCTACACAGAGATGTGCGTAAGTGGGAGGTGCTGCGCATTCGTGATGCAACGTGGACTCGTGCAAAGCCACTCACCATGTACAAGTTGAGTGGATTCCACCCGTCCATTTGTGCGTTCAGTCGGTATCTAACGCAAAGCAAAACATTTCGGTGAGGGGTGACCAATTACACAGAAGCCACAATTGAGGTAGCCTGAGAAACGTACTCGCGGCCGTCTGTCTTGATGCGCATCGTGATGCCTTCGAAGCCATGGAGCAACTGGTCGCGTGGGAGCGTGCCACGCACAGCGCAGTATCCACTGCGCACGATACCGGCTTCCGTCGGCTGGCACGCGAGGCTTAATCGACCGCTGAACACAGCAGATGCCACACCATCCTCCTCCTTGACCTTGGTTGTGTGTCTTGCCTCCTCGTCGCTCTGGTCCTCAGGCTTCGCCTCCGGGTCGTAGAATCCCCATCGCGCCTCGGACAGGCCTGCATTGACTCCCAATGAGTATCTTCCACAGCACCACCACAAGGCAATATGTTCGAGCGCGCACCTCCAATCGAACGATCAGTGGACAGGATCCATTTCGACGCGGCAGTGCGGCTATCGAACAGGAACAGATCCTTCTCGGCTGGCAAGTTGAGCTTCAGGCCAACAGCTACGCAACATCATGCAGCGCATTCGTCAGCGTGAACCCACATTGTTGCAGCGACGCTGTGCATCAAGCCACGCAGTAGCGATTGATACATGCACGTACACTGCTTCGAGCTCAGGATCGCTGCCTCCACGGACACCAGTGCGCGTCGCAAGAAGCTCATCTTGCTCGGCTTGATTCCTGTCACGAGGTCCTTGGTGATCTGCCTGACGTCGATCATAAACAAAAGCGTACTTAATCGAATCAAATCGTACTTATAGAGCCGACTACAGTAAGCAGCGAGGTTAACCTACTTGGAACCTGTGTGGAATCCAGGTAACTCGCAAACCAAACCGCCACGATGAGCCTGCATCTGCCCAAGCATCAGTGGGGAACGCGCGGCGTAGACGCGTACGAGAAGCTCGAATGCATCGGCGCTGGCACCTATGGGTAAGCGGTATCCAAGCGATCATATCCGCGCGATTTTGCGCAGCATTTGCGCGAAATTGCGGTCAAAAACAGCTTCGGATTGGCCACTGACGGAGGCATTCCATTTTCTCATTCCACACTCCGCAGTCAAGTTTACATGGCCAAGAACAAGGAGACAGGCGAGGTGGTGGCGATTAAGAAGATCCGCAGTCTCAATGAAGTCCAGGGTGTACGTTAGGTTGAGTTATCCACGACTTCTGATGTGCGGGGGTCTGATGTCTGGTGGCCAACACGTCATTGTAGCTGCCGGTGACGACGATCCGCGAGATCAAAGTGCTCAAGTGTCTGAACCACCGCAACCTCGTGGAGCTCAAGGAGGTCGTCGTGTCCACGGAGAACGACGACGACGACAGTGAGTATCTCTGTCGGGGGGTTGGCTGCAGCTCAGTGTGGTTCACCTATTTGGTTCGTGGTGTAGCCGAGTTCACGGACAAGGACAAGGAAGACTCGCTCGAGTACTGCCAAGGGTCCATTTATCTCGTGCTTGAGTACGTTGAACACGACCTCACGGGCCTCATTGACCGCCAATACTCGTTCAAGGACACGGAGATCAAGAGCATCATGCGCCAGCTCCTGGAAGTCATGCACCACATGCACTCGCTCGACATTATCCACCGGTTGGTTGCCCACCTGACGACGTTTGTGGCTTGGCGAGGCGTTGGTTGATCGCGTGAACGCCTTGTTGTAGTGATATCAAGTGCTCCAACTTGCTGCTGACCAAGAACTTTCTGCTCAAGGTAGCGGACTTTGGCCTCGCGCGCTCCATTCGAGGTGACCAGCTCTTCACGAACAAGGTCGTGACGCTCTGGTACCGTCCGCCAGAGCTGCTGCTCGGCGCGACCAGCTACGACGCGAGTATCGATATGTGGAGCATCGGCTGCGTGATGGCGGAGCTGTTCATCGGCCACCCACTCTTCCAGGGCAAGACGGAGATCGAGCAGATCCACAAGATCTTCGACCTGTGCGGCACCCCGACCGTCGACTCGTGGCCAGACTACAAATATCCTTTTCCGCGCCCTGCTTGGTTATACTGGGGAACCCACCCAGCTTTGTGGAACGATGCTGTGACTGATATTCCTTAACTCTGACCTTACATTCTTGCCCATGACAAACAAGTTTGTTCCAGACAAGCGCAAGGACCGAAGACTGCGCGAGTACCTGAACCGCGAGATGAGTGCACGCAAGATCATTCCACCGAAGGGAGCCATTGAGCTGATTGAGTCGCTGCTCGAGCTCGACCCGGAACGTCGCCTGACCGCTGCGGGCAGCCTCAAGTCGTTGTATTTCCAGTCCAGACCGTTTGCTCCAGCGGATCCTGAATCAATGCCCCCGATCGCCAACCTTCCTCCATCGCACGAGTACCAGACAAAGAAGATCCGCCGTGAAGCGGCTGCCAAGCAAGGCGCCAACAACGGAGCTAACGGCAAGGCCAGTGGCGCACCCGCTGGTGATAACAAGGACTCCAAGATCAAGGCAGAAGGCAAACAACCCATCGGGAACGCGGCTGAACCACCCATGAAGCGACGAAAGGAGGCATGAATCGTCTCGCCCGACCTGTTCACGACCACAACTCTCTGCAATGTACCTGCCGCCTGAATTCAGCAATGTATTTGTGTCGAAGTATGGGAGACTATGTTGTTGGCGAGCTAGTGGCTGAGGTAGCGACTGCTCTTGCTGGTGTGTGCCACAGGTCCGGACTTCTGGAGCTGTCATAATCGTACAAGTTGCAACAATGCCAGCATCAGTAACAGAAGGGATCTTGTGTGGTCTTGCCGCACCAACCTGCAACAGTAACGACGGGTTCTTGGTCTTGACGATACTGTTCACCTCCTGTTTACAAGAACGATGATATAGGTCAGTTGGAATGACCCATTCGGTATGGTCTCATCGCAGCCCACGCACGTGGAGACGCGTCTGCAGCACTTGAAGGCGCATCTTCATCGAGTTGTACCGGAACGAGATGTGCTGTCGGATGATCTCCTCGGGCGTTCGCATGAAGTCGACCGACAGCAGCTCCACAAACTTGTACTCCATGTTCTGGATAAAGTCCAGCCGCGCACGGCCGTCGGCTTGCATGAGATACACCGCCAAGTGGTTGTGGGGCTCCTTGATGCAGTTGTTGAGCATGCGGATGAGCACGTTGGCGTAGTCAGCAAAGTCGATCATGAGCTTCTGCTGGTCCTGCATCATCTGAAACGTCTCGAAGTCGCACGAGTGCGTGTACAGGAAAAACAGATCGCTTTCGGTCGAGAGCTCCACTTTCACAGCCTGGATGTCGCCATCATCTCCCTGTCGACGACGTATTAGTGAGATAACTTCGAAGCGATGCAACGTCTTTTGGCTCGCGCTGACTGACTCACTTGAACGAGAATTTTGACCTTGATGGCTTCAAGAGTGCCGACCTGTTGGGGCGTGTGATCCGAATCCTACAACCGAGACAACGGCATTCAGTCAACGACCTGTTGAAGGAGTGAGATCGATCGATCACTGTTTTGTACCTGAATGCGCAGTTCAAACGGCGTCTCGCGGTCGTACACCACGCGGAAGCCGCCCACTATCATAGCATTCAAAACCGTTGTGTCAGCGTTTGTGGCAGCGAATGTTACCCCTCTTCATACTGCCACGCACGCACCAAGGCTCGGATCGATGTCGTCTCCGCCAGCAACGGGCACGTGGGCGCCAGCGTCCATGGTCATCATGCCACCGCCGCCATACTCGACGCCTTCACCTCGATACGAGCCGCTCATGATTCCAGTTCGGCAGACACGTTCTGAGTCCGTCCCAGCTTGGCGTCGATGGGAGTGAACTGCTGAGTTGAAGGGAGCCAAATGCGCACGAAAGGTCGTGGGTGGTGGTGTCAACGGTGCCTGACCCCAAGGCTGGTGGCAGGAGCGGTGATCGGCTCAGATGGCTACACTCCAACACTGGAGGCTATTCCGGTCGGTCACTTGCCACTCAAGCTTGGCAAGTGTGAATGTTCGAGAGAGAGGGGATAAATAAATAGCCACGCAAGCCCGCGGTCTGGGCACGGCACAGCACCTGATCTCGGCACCAAATAGTCGGACCGCCGCTCGTGGTTGCTCTCTGCAACGTCGTCGCTCGAGTTCCAAGTTGACGTTGAACGTTGTACCGGTTGGAAAATCGGAGGCAACGAAGCCAAGGTGTCGGGGTCATGAAGCTGCCGCGCCGAAGCGGTGACGGCGCCAACGGGGGCAGCCCCCGCAGCCCAAACAAGCAAGCGGGTGACGAAGAGATCCAAATGGACGACCTGCAGCTCATCAGCCTGGACAATTTCGATGAAGACAACGCGAAGAAACCCATTCTCACGAGCCCGCGGTCGCTCGAGGCGTGTAGTATGCTGGGAGTGGAGCCGGAAGAGCTTGTGAGGCGATCGCTCGAGTATTTTATAGCCCACGCCGCTCAGGGCGAAGAGCCGCCGTTGATCGCCAAGCGAGCTGCCCGGTACGAGAAGAACCGCCAGAACCAGCTGCACCGTGTGCGAGCCCAGCGTGAAGAGCTCATCGACGCTGAACTGCACGGCGTGCATGGAGGCATGTCACTGCAGACTCGGAGCTTCTGCCACTCGCCGTTATCGGCCAAATTGTCGATTGGCAAGCACAACGACTCGATGTACCAGAAGAACGAGCGCGACTTCACCGTACTCGAGCGGGAGAAGAAGGAACTCGAACGCATGATGCTCCGCCAAGCACAGGAAATGCAACAGCTCCTGACGTTTGAGGTGAAAATGGCTGAGCTCCACCAAGAGCGGGAGCGCAAGGAACAGGAACACAGGCGCCAGCAGGAGATGCTCACGCGTGACAAGCTGCGGCGACAACGAGAAGCCGACGAGCAAAAGCGTCGAAAAGAGCTGGAAAAGGCAGAGCAATTGAGACTCGAGACGGAGCGAGCTCGCGAAGAAGCGCAGGCTCGGCAGCAGGAAATGATGGCGAAAGCTGAGCAGGAGGAACGCGAGAAAGAGCGACGACGACGCGAACAGAAGCAGTATGAGAAAGAGCGCATGCGAAAGCAGGAGGAACAGCGACTGCAAAACGAACTGTATCAGCTCCAGCAGCAGCGAGAAGCTGAGCAGAAGGCGCGAGAGATGGCTCGGCGAGAAGAGCGGCGACGCCAAATGCTCGATTACAAGAAGCGTCAAAAGGCGGTGGAGGTCACGGAGAAGCAGCAGAAAAACAAAATGCGCATCACGAGCGTGTTGCAAGACCGCGATCTGATGCGCCGGATCCAGTTGGAGGAGCAGCTTCGCAAGCAACAGGAGAGTGAAGAGCGGCGCAAGCGGTTTGAGGAGGATCGGCGACGGAAAGAAGAAGAGATTCGTCTGCAGGGAGCCAAGAAGAAGGAACTGATCGAGTCGGTGCAGCAGCAACTGCAACAAATCGAGCAGCAGCGGCGTGAGCGGCTTCTAGAGCAAGAACGAGAGGTCGAACACCGATTAAAAGCTCAGGAACTCGAGAAGCACATGCTACGGGAGGAACAGAAGCGCGAAGAACGAAGACAGGGAGAAGAGCGGCGGCGCGTTTACTTGCGCATGGAGCAGCAGCTCCAGCAGCGACAGCATTCGACGCTGAGCAAAGCCGAGCAAAAGAGTGCGATTGCGAAGATGGTCCACGACCAGAAGAAGCAGCTCGTTCGGTCTCGGCTCCACGAGGCCAAGCTACGCGAGGAGGAGATCCAGGCCGCGCTCACTCGCAAGCAAAAGCAGGATAGTTACCGCGTGAACGTATTGATGTCGCGAATAGAAAGCGACAACGAGCGTGCACGCACGATCAAAGAGCAGCGCGAGCAGTTGATTCGGCGGCGCCAGCAGATCAAGATCGCGGCGTTGCGGCAGAAGCAGGAGTTGCTCGAGAGTTTCGAGAAGATGAAGATCACCAAAAAGTATGAGCTGCCGAAGCACTTGCAGGAAAGCCTCGTGATGGCTCGTCCTCAGTCAGCGTCAGCGCTGCAGACGCGTTCTCTGCATCGAGAGCCTTCCGAGAAACAGCTTGGCGGTACGCACGACGCTAGGGATTCGAAATCCCACACGCGGCCACCAATGCCCAAGCGACCGGCGAGTGCAACAGCGCGTTCGTCGTCTAGAACAACGACTTGGCGAACGGGGTCTCCACGCTCAGCTCGACCCCGGACGAGTCGCTCTGCCTCAGGCTGTGATGACGATTTGAACGATTCTATGATGGGTGTGGAAAACGATGACGAACCGGAGGACGGTGATAGCATGGGAGTTTTCGAGGCTGAGATGGATGAGCTGCGTCGGAAGCAGAACGAAGAGCTACTGCAAGTGCTGCAGCAGGAGCACCACGCAGAGGAGCAGCGCGAGTACCTTCTGCAGCAGGTGGCAAGTTCGGCCGAGCGTGCTCGCATGGAGCAGATCTTCAACAAGGAGCGGGCCCAGGCAAGCGAACGGATCATGAAGATGACACAGCAACACGAAGAGGCACTCGCCAACAGAATGCGGAATCTGTGATGAATAGAACGATTGTAGGATAGTGTAAATATGACACGACACGCCATGCGTCTTCAGCCAGAGCTTCTTTCGCTGGATCGCTACAGCTCTGTATGATCATCCAGATCGTAGTGTAACTTCCGGAACACCCTGTACTCATCGACGACCTTCGGCTTCGGCAGAGGCACGAAATCGTCCTCATCAACTCGGTCTTCGTGGAGGTAAGGCAGTTCGAGGGACTTGCGTCTGTTGGACTTTCGAACAGAAGTGGCGGCGAGGGTCGAGAGCTCACTCATGGAGCACTTCTTCAGTGACTGCACTAAATCCGACTCCTGGAGCACTTTTTCGGCGGGGGTCGGAGGGCAGAGCTGCAAGGGGATGTCAGACGGGTCGTCTTGCATGTTCTCGGACGTCACTTCAATGCAAAGTTCGCGAGACGCTTGCTCATTCGACCTTTTCAGCTCCAGTAACAGCTCTCGGAGCTGTTGCACGGTCGATGTGAGTGACGCCACATACGTGTTGCTCTCGCGGGTGAGTGTGGCCATGCGGCTGCGGTCGTGGCTTGATAGTTGCAGCGATGAATCTTGTTGTTGCAGGCGTGAACGCGTCAACTGGATGAGGGCGTCAGCGTTCTTGACCACGTCGACGAGGCTGATCGCGCCAAGACGATCGCTGAAGGATCGTTGCGGACGCAACTGGTTCGCGTGGAGAACTGGCTGGTCCCCGTGATGCTGAAGAGCTGTGTCCAGCACGCGCTGGCTCGACTGGTACGCCGAGCTTGTGACCGTACTGTGTATAGATTCCCACGACCCGGTCGTGTTCTGAACCTCGGTAACTCTCTGCCCGTCGCCAGCTTGGGAAAACATCTCGCGGCTGACGGATGCGTCGAGTTTGCTCTGCTGCTCGTACACTTCTTGCTGTACAAAATCACCCCAATCAACATACCTTCCACGAACTTTCCCACCGTTTTTCAATACAAAACGTACCAGAAGAGCCGTCGTTTCCTGGATTTTACCCGAAAGATTTGTTGCGGTAACGACCCACTGGTCTTGGACTTGAGATCTCGCCACAAACTGCTCCTGTAATTGACGTGATTTCATCGCGATGCGGGCCTGTACAACAACATAAATGCTGTTACGACAACGGAACCTCGAGGCTAGCACGTCACATACAGGACCGCATACCTTCAGCACTTGAACAGCATCGAGAGCATCGACTCCGTCTCGCGGTGGCGGGGCAACGAGGTTGTAGCTGGAATGGTCGCGAGTGAGCTGCGTCTTCATAGCATGCGTCGACAGCCGCCACACTAGATCCACGATGCTACACAGCGTATAGTCAGCACACCGAAAAGCCAGCTAACACTCACAAGCATGGCGTAGCGCACCGTGGTCCAGATCCTGCGTTCAGATGCGAGGCGTGACTCGAACCTAGTGGCAACAGACGCTTCTTTTCCAGGTCATGCAGCACGGACTGGGGACAGAAAATCGTCCATATTAGCTCTGTAAGGCACCATATCCATTCTCCAACACAGCTCCCTTGACCCACCTGGATGAGGCGCTTGAAGTTGCTCTTGTCGTGAGGTGTGATGACCGGCCAGCAGAACTTGAACTCCTACTCCACTCGTCGTCAGCCCAACGGCAAGCCAAGCAAGACATTCACGCGGATGCGTACCTGCTGGCACTGTGGCCGAAGCTTAAGTATCAGGAAGTGCAATACGTGGAAGAGAAGCTTCTCATTCGGGCGGTCGAACATGTTTGGATGCAGCGAGGCGGTTGTCCCCGAGGCGTCGCTCGCCGGTCGATTTCTTCCGCGGCTCGAAACGCCAGTAGACGACGCGGGCACGTCGCTGGGCTGGAAGCCCAGTAGCTGTAGCGAGTGTACCATCATCACCTCCTTCCGCATACTCACGGCGCTATTCCGCGTCGTAGACGCGCCGCCGACAGAGCCGTCCATCGAATCCACTTCGTCGCCAATGTTGTTGGCGCCTTTTACACTCGCTTTCTTCAAACCGTATCTTCGCATCTTGATTGGTTGAAAATCCATATTTTGTTGGATATAGTACTGTACCTTTCTCTTTAGAGGAGTCTGTTGGTGACTCCAGAGTGATGGTCACACTTGAACATTTTGGTTTGCCTGGCGGAAGCGGGGGAAATTCACAGGAGAAAGCGACTTGGTGTCGGGGAAACTCACGGTCTGTGTGGAGGCGAATATGGCGAACGCGCTGCGCCGCTTCAGCTGGGGTAAAGACCGGCAGCAAGAGCATGACGAGGCTGACGTGGAGGTGGTCGAGTTCTTCTCCGCCGCGTCGACGAGTGGTGCGTAGAACTTGGTGCCCAGTTCAAACTTTTGAAAACTGCGAGCGAGACTGACGAACATGTTGGCGCTTGGATCGCGTATATGCGACTCCTAGAGCTGACGGAGACAGCGACATCGAAGGAGGATGTTCCAGTGACGAAGAAGAAGAAGCGCGCCGAGGAGGAGCGGATGAGTCTTGGCGGCGAGGAGACAGCTTACGTTGTCACAGGCGATGTTAACCTGCAGACGCCGCCGACCAAGAAGCGGCGCATGGTCTCACAGACGATTGCTGCTCTTGAGACGCTGATTGAAGTGATTGCCGATGATGAAGAAGTGCTGAGCACGCGGCTGGAGTACTGCTCGAATCTCTGGCGGTTTGTACGTGAGATGCGTGGGAAGGATGTCGTCGAGTTTGTGCGTCAGCGAAGTTCCAGTGTGGTGCGCATCATCGAGGCGCTCCTACACACGGGCTACTTCCCACTCCAGCAGCTTTGCTTCATGACAGTCGCGGCGATTTTGCATCAGCTCCACAAGAAGGACACGGAGATGCTTGCGGCGTTCGTGGTGGCGTGCAACCAGTCACTGGCCGAAGAAGACGTAGATCTGCTGGAGCTGTTGCCACTACGTGAAACCATTGCCTGGGTAAGGCAGGAGAAGCATGTATGCTTCTTGGTCGGAAGCCATCTTATTGACGTGTGGTATGCGTAATCTGTTGCAGCACGATCCTCGCGTCGCTCGTCAGCGGATTGTCCAGATCAACCGTCGCACTGGACTGTGTCACAGTTTCCGCGTTTCGCGGTGTTGGGTCTCGCCCGACAAGAAACAGGGTTTGGTACGTTGTAAGTATCCTCGTCCTCGTCCACGGAAATCTTGCCCACTTTCTGATATGTCTGCAGGCTCGTATCCGAGTGAACAAATGGATCGACATCGGGTCTACAACGACTACTTTCTACTGGCGCGATGAGAACGACGTCGTGGTCGTGAATGTTCCTCACTCCTGCGTGGAAGATGTGGAAATCGACAGGGAGAACTGTGTCTTGTACATCTGGACCAAGCACCTCGATCGACTGAAGGGCGTGCGGCTGCTTGCATTTGCGTCGACGGAAGGAGTACGTTGTCATCACTCGATGAGTTTGGTGGAAGCCGTCGCGTATTGATGTTCTTTACTTATATTGTAGGATTTTGCTGGTCTCGTCAAAGCCCTCGTCGGGGTAGAAATCGAAGGCTACACGGAAACTCCACCATCGCCGTCTCAGTTGGATGTAAGTACTTGGCAACCCCTGGTGTAACCGTGACCATTGTACCTCGTGACTGATGCTCTGTATTTGCAGTTTGGAAGCCCAATCCAGAAGATGAAGACGGCTTCGACATTAGTCGTCGCATCAGCGGATCCTACGGTGTCTCCGCGACCACAGAGCCCCGCGACTACTATTGACGACTCCAATTCCTTCGAGCCAGACGTGGTCGATCCACCAAGTCCTACCAGCGATGACGAATCTCCGACTGAGACACTGGAGTCAAAGTTGGCTGACCGTCTTGAAGAAGCGTCTCGTCACGCGGCTGACTCGTTGGACTCCTTGCATCAGCGCCTGGACGCCAGCAGAGAAGCACTGACTGAAACCTTTTCTCGTATCAGCTCAGCCCATCTCGAGAGCCATGAAGCCCTCACGAAACAGGAGTACGAACTCAGAGCCAGAGCTGACAAATTGCAGAAGCAGCGTCTCTTGGACCTGCCGAATGCAGAGGTCATCGTCGAAGACCGCATCACCCAGGCGACGGCCGAAGCGAACGCTCACATGGACGACACGCTCGACTACGCGGAAGAACACGTCCCAGACGAGACCGACTTCGCTTTCGCGTCTGCATCCTTCATCATGCTGCTTATCGTGGTGTTGCCGTGGGTTTTGTTTGCTGTGCTCCACAGTGGATCGGACGTCGGATCGGTGCGCCAATTCGCCAGGGATGCACTCGTTCTTCTCGCTGGTGCGGTGCGCTCATTGTCGGGGTAATGGTTTTGGTTAATCGATCAAGCCGTCGTGTGACCTTTCGCGTTTGCTTGATGATGAGGTGGTCTGTGTTGTTGCCTTGCTGTCGCATTGCTCACCCGTCGAGTGTTGTGTGTCCGAGAGGCAAACGCGTCTTCAGCGATCGATCGCGCTGATGGATCTCCGCGCTCTTGAGGAAGAGCTCAAAAAGCTCGGCGTCAGCATCGTCTCGAGTCAGCAGGAGACGGTCATCTCCATCCGAATCAAAGGACTTGCGGGCAAGGCTCTCGACCGCGGTCTTCGGCTTTGTGACCAGCTTCTGCAGGAGAAAGTCAAGAATGTGCTCAAGACATGTACAGATCCTACCACGAAGCTGTTCAAGGATCCGACCTTCGGTCCCAAGGCTGACGATCCGCAAGGCGCATCGGCAATGTGCAAGACGGGGACGACAATTCCATCAAAAGGCGGGTCGCAGCATCAGCTAAAGGTGCTGGGCCTGCTCAAAGCAGAAAAGCTGCGCTGGGAGCGTCCACAATACGCAGTCGATGACGAAGGCGATGTTGTTCAGTGAGTGCGACAGTGCCAGTAGAGGGATGTTTTCGTGGATTTCGACTTACCATTTCGTGTACGTGCAGGGACAACCAGGACGACAATGACGAAGATGAGTCAGCAAGCAGGAATATGCCTGAAGAGCGCGTTTTTGCATCGGATGCGAAATTGTTCAGTGACGGCGTGTGCTCTGGCGATGTGATTCAGGGTAACCTCGGGGATTGCTGGTTTCTCAGTACGTAGTTGGTGTTTCTCCGGCTGATAGCTGTCAACACATTCTCACTCACAGTCTGCCAGGTGCACTCAGCGTGGTGGCTACTCGGTCGGATCTCCTTGAACAGACTTTTTGGAGAGGCGACAAGAGCAAGTCGAAAGGCTTGTTTGTGTGCAAGTTCATGAAGGTAAGTCAAGTTCAGCATTCACACTGGTTGCCTTCGTTTGCAAACTGAACGGAAGATCAATGGTTGGTAGAACTTCGTTTGGAACTACGTCATGATTGATGATAGCCTGCCCGTGTACGGCTTCTCGAAGACAAAAGAAGGAAAACCATACTTCGCGCGGTGCCGCGATCCAAATGAGCTCTGGTGGGTTTGAATCGTCAATTGTAAGTGTTGTCAAGATGCTCATATCTACGATGTTCGTGAAACAGGGTTTCGCTGTTGGAGAAGGCCTACGCAAAGCTCCACGGCAGCTACGAAGCCCTGATCGGAGGCTTCATTGATGTGGCTCTCAACGACCTCACAGGTATGTGCTCCGAGCAAGTCATCATGAAACCAGGTTTTCCCGGTTTCGGTGAAGATCCATTCGCGCCGGCCAAGCCCCAGCAGCAACGCGGAGACCCATTCTGGGAGAAGATATTGCGGTATAAATCCTCGGGAACGCTGATGGGGTGTTCAATCCAGCCGGCTCCCACATCCGCCGACAAAAATGTTGCGCCAGAATCGTGTGCGGGGAACGGACTCTACTTCAAGCACGCTTACGCCCTGGTGGATGCAGCTGGTGTGAAGACCGTGAAGCAAGAGAACGTCAAGCTTGTCAAGCTCCGCAACCCATGGGGCATGGGAGAATGGGTAATCTTTCTTGGCATACGCTGTCCTTGTCGTCAACTTGGCGTCTCACGATGGATGCGATAAACAGACAGGCCCATGGTCAGATTCCAGTGAGGAGCGAATTCAAAACCAAGATGTGATTGAGCAATATTTCAAGATTCTCAAGCGACGTGTGGGAGGAAATCTTAGCAAGCGTGTCTTTCTCAGCCTCAATGGAAAGGGAGAGCTCACAATCGACGAGATCTCCCAGGAAGAAGTGATCGACATCAACGCCAATGACGGCACGTTCTTCATGTCTTACGACGCTTGGATGCAGTACTTCACCCACTTCTTTGCAGGAATCGGTACGCGTGAGTCCATGAGTTATACTGCGTTTGAGACCACTAATCCGGTGTGTTTCTCTCGTAGATTTCCCCGATGAGTGGCATGGTCGACGTGTCGAAGGCTGCTGGAACGAAGCTAATTGTGGTGGTAACACGACGAAGAGCACCTGGATTAACAACCCCCGATTCGAGTTCGTCGTACAAGAGCGAAGCACATTTTTCATCTCGCTCTCTCAAGAGGATCCGCGTGGGAAAGAGAACCTCAAGATTGTGCCGATCGGCTTTCACATTTGCTCTCTTACGCCGGTCTCTCAGGAAAAAGGCAGCAAGTGTGAAATCAAGGAGCCGATAGGCAAGGAGGACACTTACTACCGATTGTACAAGGAGAAAGATCGAGTTGACTTCAAGAAAGGGATTCGACCGGAGACGCTGCCACCAGCTATCATTCCTGGCAGTGTCGTAAAGGGCTTCGACGAGGATGGTGTGCTTCAGCCAGCGTACACGTTCAAGCAAGCCGTTTCGGTAGCTCTTCTCGTGCTCTCTTGATGAGGAGGAGGGAGCTGTGACTGACATCATGATCATAGGTGGACGTCACCATGGACCCAGGCAAATACTGCATCATCCCAAGCTTGTACATGCGAACAGTACGTCCGAAGCATCTCACACATATCCCTCTTTCCACTCACGCTCTTTACTATCTGAGCAGGACAAGGATTCAGGGAAGACAAACGTGGGCAGCTTCTGGGTTTCCGTGTATTCAAACAAATCCAAGTTCAGCTTGGAAGGCGGTGAACGAATCGTCGAAGAAGAGGAAGGTGGCGAGGATGACGTGCAAAATCTAAACGCGACTACTGGTGAAGGGATGAAGACAAGAGCAAGCTTCGCGATGTCCGGCCGTTCTCTCAATAGTCCAGGCAAGAAGTTAGACAGCTCCGTATCGATGGAAGCGATGTCTGTGATTGATCGGCGACGTCGATTCGAGGACGCAAAAGACGAGCTTCTCGCTCAGGCGAAGGCTAAGGGAATTGGACTACGCCAGCTCAAGATGGAATTTGCCAAAGCAGGATCTTTGAAGAAGCTTGACATTCGCAAGAAGCTGCTCAGCATGGGCTTCAAGGCTGACGAGCTGAGCGATGAAAAAATCAACGTTCTCTTCAGTGGTCTCGACGAAAGCAGCAAGGGAAGCATAGAGTCCGACAGTATCCTGAACCTCTTCGAGACCGAAATTCACGAGGATCAAATGGCATGCGAGATCCCAGAAGTCGAAGATGACGAAGTGCCTGAGAAAGTTCACGACGAAGGCGTACTCTCGCTAGAGTTGAGAGGTGCTCGGGATCTGCCGGTGTCCAAGGCTCGTGGCGCGAGCTCACAGGATTCGCAACGCACTGTGGTTCGTTTGCCGCCGACCGAGTTTACGACTGCAGAAGTCAAATGGCGTCGAGCCTGCGCCATCACTGTGTGTGAACGCAACCCTGCGCTTGCTGCAGGCGTGCGGCCTGTTCTAAGGCGGAATGGATGGCTTCCAGCTTCTATGAAAGCCAAACCACGTGTTACGACGCAAGGAACCCCGCTAAATCAGGTCGAAGCGTTCTACGAGGCGCTTGAAATCGAGATGAAAACCCGAGCGAGTGATCGTGTCGCGGATCAAAACGACCAAGATCTCCAAGAAACCCGAATGGGAGGCAGTGTTCAGCCAACATCGATGCTCATTCCGGTCAGCACGCCTAGTAAAGCAGCTTCTGCAGCCAGAGCAGTGACGGTGTCTTCGACATCACTTCACAAGAGCAACCGCATGCAAGCACTTGAGGAGAAGCGATGTCGGCGACTAGGAGAACTGCAGCGAAAGAAGCAAGAAACGCTCGGCGATCGATCCAAGGCTGCGTCGCTACCACGCTTGATTGGAGGGAGGAAGAGTGGCTCGACGTATGTGCAGTGCAGTGACTGCAACCTTCGCGTGCTAGTCCCGGGCCGCGCTGGAGAGTCCGAAGTTTGCAACCGAGACAGCAAGGCAGAATCGGCACCAAGCTATGTGTGCTCTGGCTCACGTTGCTTCAACGCTCTATGCTCGGCATGTTATTTCAGTCTACCGAGAGGCAAGAAGGTTTGCGAAGACTGCTTCGAGCACGAGATCACTCCATCCGAGGCTTTCGGTAGCCAACTTCGGGCACTACTGATCGAGAAAATGGGGGCATCGAAGGGTCAGCAAGGACAGGTGGAAGCGTTCTTCGCCACGGTGGACAAGGACAAATCTGGAGCTCTCAGCTACGACGAATTCGCGAGTGCTTTGTCTTCCTTTGAGATGGAACCAGCTCTCACTGACGATCAGATCCAGGCGCTCATGCAGCAATTCGACACAAACAAGGATGGAGAGGTCAGTTTGAGTGAGTTCAGAGAATGGGTTTTCAAGGACCATGTGTGGCAGCCGGGCGTGTTGGTCGAAGCTCTCGTTGATGCAACTCGTCCAGTTGCGACGCCGGAAATCCGAAGTGGCGTGATCGCTCCTATTCTGGACGCTATTATCGAAGCGGTGTACGAAGCCCACTTGGTGAGTGTGTCGACGACTCAATGGGTTACGACAACCAACGCGTTGGCATCGCACAGCATGAAGGCCACAGTACAGTCGGATACCCAGTACCGACAGGCAAGTGAAGTAGGGTGCATTCTGCTCCAGCGAGTCCACACACTCAAGATGGCGGCTTCGGGGGATGCCGAGAACACTGGCTCCATCGAATCTTCCATCGACGAAGTGTTTTCCAGATACGACTCGGATGGCAGTGGCTTCATTGACCCTCGCGAATTTCGAGAACTGCTGTCGGCACTAGGAATGCACCTCTCCGAAAATGATGCGAAGTTGCTAATGCGGCGTGTGGAATGCGCGGTCTCGTTGAATGACACGCTCGATCTGGCGGAATTTCGTGCGTACGTGGACAGCTTGATGAGCGCGAAGCAACAAAAGAGAGCCTCGGAGGACTCGCTAGTTGAAAAACTGCTCAAGATTGAAGGAGTCGCGGCTAGCGATGCAACCAAAAGAGAAGCCGCCCAAGAAATCTTCCAGCAATTCCATTGGAATATACGGCCGTCGCAGGCTGTGAGGTTGAGCAAACAGCTTCGAAGACGTGTCGGTGTGATCGTTCGAATTCAAGAGGTTCAACGGCTATCGAACGCGTTCCACTTCCGAGAAGTCATCGCAACGTCTTCTGCACAGCCGAATAACCCACAGACCGCCAGTGATCAGCAGCAGAACGCAGCGGACAAAGACGCCATGCTGGACATGAACAACAGCGGTGACGTGTTGAGCAGCCTGCTGTTTTCGCGGTCGGGCTCGCTGCTGGCGACACAGCTCAAGACTTTCAGCTTACCGGACATCTGCAATCAAATCGCTCAGCATCTCGAGTCTGTGACCAAAACGTCAGCTCCGGACGGAATCTGGAAGACGCTTTTTGGTGGTGGGACTACCACGTCCCAACCAGTCGACCAGCGCGAGTTTCTGGATAAACTATTGCTGTCGGGTTTCTCGATCTCGTCAACTGAATCAAGCAGCGGGCTACTGCAACGACTGTCAACGAAGACGCAGATTGCTCTCGCACTTGACGCGTTACGCTGTGAAGGTGGCAACTCGAAGGCCAACGACGACAAGAGCTGGTCCGTGTCGTTTAATCTGTTTACGGTTATGCTCCAGTACGGGAAGATCGAGGCGATCGAGAAGAAGTTCTCCCACGCTTTGCGCAGTTACTTGCAGTTTTGCCAGGGCACGCAAAGCTATTTGATCGAAGTCGCTGCTGAGCAGGAGAATCTCGTCGTCCGAGCGATCGAGCCAGCGCGCAAGTACAGAATGGACTTCGTGCTGCGCCCCGACGAGTACACTCGTTTGGCCATTTCACAGATGAGCGACAGTATTTGGCCACGAGCGAAAGTGAATCCAGGCGGCGGTCGTCACCCAGCGTTTACTCAGAACGTGCAACCTCTGGTAACGGGTGCAAACTATCCGCGCTTACACGACGCGATTCTCGGGCTCCTTTCACGACTTCGCATCAGCGTGCAAGACTCGATGAGTGCACAGCACACGATGACACCGTTTTTGACGTTGGTCGAAGACGCGGCCTTCGTACAAACCTTGGAGTCTATGTTTTCTCGAGCTAAGTTGCCATTCTTCTGGTCCGTGTCTCCAACGACGCTCGAGTTTTCGATCGATGGCGATTATTTGATCCAGATGAAGCGCGTGAGCTTCCACCAGCTCATTGCTGAGACGCTGAGTGTGAAGGCCGCTGCCAAGCCTCTTCACTCACTGCTCAAGTTCACGAACTCGTCGCTGAGTGTTCGGTACGAGATCATTGGCCAGAACGCAGCCTTTGACTCGTCATGGACCGATTTCCAGGCGCTCTTATCAGGCCACCAAAACACGTTCGCGGTGCTACAGGTACGACCTCAAGGCGACACGTTCGTAACGAGAGTGGACCGTACGGGTGGAAATGGCGCGCCAAAGTGGAATCTGAAGCAGCTCGTGCCGTTCAAAGAGCCTGAGCGAAGCGACCATCGCCTCGATCGACCCGTTGTTTACTCAGATACGGTGCGAGTGTCATCCATTCCGGACGGAAGTTCAACCAAGCGGATAACCTTCGCAGTCGTGGATAGCTCCCTGAGCAAGCAGTCATCATCGCTTGGCCACTTCGTCGTGCTCAGCGTGCGGAAGGCTCTTCCGGAGACCAAGACCGACAAGGCTCGACTCTACTGCACTGCATACGACCCGTTCACTTCGTGTGACTTTGCTGTCGAAGGATACCCTAGCGACTGGGCACCAGAGTTCTTCAATGCCGCAACAAACCCGGACTTCGAAGTGCAGTGGGTCGAAATGGTCAAGACGATGTATCTCGGCCAGACGTTGACGCCAAAGGTGATGGTCCAAGTGTTTGCGAAGCATGCCAAGGTGGAGAAGCTGATCGGAGAGTGTGAGATCTCCGTGTCCTCAGCAATCGCCCATGAAGGACACATCTTCGATGACTGGTTTCCGCTGCTTCATCCAAGTGAAATCGGCAAAACCACGGGTGCTATTAATCTGGCGTTCACTTTCGATTCGAAGAAGACGGCTGACGCCGGGCCGGTTGCGCTAGTTTCCGTGCCCAGACTGGCAAGTGATTCTGTGCCTGCGAAAGCCAACGAGCAACGAGCTGCTGGTGTGGCATCTGTGCCGAATGAAGCTGAATTACGACGGCTCAAGGACTTGGAGGCTGCGCTGCAGCAGTCAGAAATCGAGAAACGTGAGGCGCTCGAACAAGCACGAAAGCTGAAGGCTCAGCTTCTCCAGCAAGCAAATGCACCTCCCGCCGGTAGTGTGTCTCAGACTGAGGATAGCAACGAAGTGACGAGATGGAAAAGCAAGCTCGAGCAAGTTCGCCGAGACCAAGAAGCCGAGCACTCAACACACGAGAAGAGGCTGGCGGCCCTTCAAGCTGACCTGCAGAGGCTTGAGAAGGAACGCGAAGAAAGCCTCACAGCTGTGAAGACGATCCCAGCGCCTTCTGTGATCGCTTCTAATTTGAAGCAGGCTTCCCTCGGAGATGATGCGTCGGTGGTTGACATCTTTTCAGCGATGAAAGATATCCTCACGCATCGGTCGCCTGATCGCCCCTACAACGGCCTTAAGAAGGCCATGGCGGCTGTTGCTGAGCTACCGGGAAAGGTGAGACTTTCGTTCTATGCTCTTTTTTGGTGTGCTTGTGTTGAAAGTGAACTGCCTCTGCTGCTTGCAGGTCTCGGTCGCTGCTTTTGAAGACGCCTTGGACGATTTCGGGCTGAGTCTGTCGTCACCAAACAGGAAAACGCTTCTGGCAGTGCTCGACCCTGAGAGCAAAGGCCGCGTCAACATCGAAGGTGCGTGTACCGGCTTCCGGATCCCCCAGGCATCTTGCTCACATTGTTTTGTATGAGTAGACTTTTTCATCGGACTGTGTGGAGACACAGAGGCAAACTCCATCACGCTTGCGAAAAGTCGATCGACGCTAGCAGTCACGCCACGGGCTCTACCGACTCCTGAGCCATCCCCTCCGAAGCACACCCCACTGGTGCATTATTGATCCCTCCTGTGACGCCTGAAAATCGTGGTTGACATTCGTTGTCGATATCAGGTCCCTGCGCCGGGCTCTCCAACTCGCGCTGGTCTCAGCAGCACGCAGCCAGCGCCCTCACGTCCACAGAAAATGAGCTGGAAGGAAATGAAAAAGTTCCTGCTTTTGAACCTACCGGAAGGCTGGGAGACGCGATTCACGGACAAGGGCCGGCCTTACTTCTGCAACCACGCGAATCGGTACGCGGTCAAGCGTGTGATCTATGCAGCTTGAGTTTATGGAGACACTGACGCACGACTGTCTTGCGCTGCGCAGTTCAACACAGTGGAAGCATCCAACTCCCGCGGTGGAAGCCAAGTACAGCGAGTGGGTCAAGGAGCACGGCGCCAACTTCCAGCGATTATCCAGCACCACCACGCCGGCATCGGCATCAACGTCGGCGCGGAAATGATAAAATAGCGACATAGGTACGATCACAAAGCAATGGACATTCAACGCGAGGCCTCTACCTAGTTTACCACTCGCCCCAGTCGGGCTTGGCGGGTGCGACCTCATCGTCCGTCGTCCATGGATCATCCATCAGATTTGCTCCGTCCAGCGCAGAGACGGTCGACGGCGGCGACGTCAGCGATGACAGCACAGCGTCTGCCTGGGCCAGCACATCGCTGCCCGCACCCAACGCGCTGGCTGCTTGTCTCTCTGCGCGCAGCACCGAGAGCTCCATGCGAAGCAACTCGGTATCGCGCTTGTACTTGGCCACGGCGCTCTCTTCACCGCGCTGCTGAGCCTGCGCCACCTCCTGTCGAAGCTGCTCGATCTGTGCCTGCAATTCGCTCTGGACGGACGCAGCCCCTCGATGAAACTCTTGCTTGCTCACGATCTCGAGCTTGGCTGTGAATTCGCTCGTCAAAGCCTCGTTGGCGCGCTCCACTTCCGCCAACTTCAGCCGCAACTCTGCCACTTCTTCTGAGGTCGAGTCTGCGGTTTGCGACAGCTGTTGCTGGTCCTTGAGCTGCTGCAGTTCGGCTTCCACTTGCTCCTTCGCCTTTTTCATCTTGATAGCACGCACTTTCCACAGCTCCAGCTCCTTCTTCGCTTCCTCCCCACCATTGCCAGACGCATCTGAAGCGGTCGCCTGAGCCAACTGAGCTTGTAACGCCGCCAGTGCCTGCTTCAGTTCGGCATTCTCCTGCGCAAGCGAACTGTCTTCGCCGCCAGGAGGCGACGCCAGCGCCTGCTGCAGCGCTTTCTCTTTCTCTGCCAGTTTCTGCTCGAGCTCCGCTTTGTTCTCTTCCAGCGCTGCCACAACTTGCTCTTTCAGCGTGAGCGCCTCCATCAGGCGCTCCAACTCGGCCAAACTCACGTCTCCGCCGCCATCCGAACCCGCGGGTGCAGACGGATCTCGTTGCCGCAGCTGCGCGATCTCCATTTTCAAGCGATTGATCTGGTTGTCTGCTTCCTGGCGCATCGTCGACACGATCGCCTCGCTTTCTTCGATGCCTTCCTGGTACCCCATGGCCCTCGCGTCGTCGATCTGGGTCGTCACTTCCGCCATCTTGCTCTCGTACGTGTCACACAGACTCTGGTACTGCGACTCCATGGACGCTTTGGATTTTTCCTTCTCCTCTTCATTTCTGGCCGCCAAAACGCCGAGCTGCTTCTGGTACTCAAGCGCCTTTTGCTTCCACTGCTGGGCGGCCTTGCGACTCGCGCGGATCTCACGCAGCTGCACCAGCGTCGCTGCGTCTTCCTCGCCATCCGCCTTGTCGATCAGCTTGCGCTCCGTCGAATCGTCCACGTCGTCGTTTGCGTCTTCCGCGCTGGCGTTGCGCTTCACCGTCGACGCGTCAAACTCCTCTTCGTCCTCGTCGTCCACTTCGAACTCTTCGAGCACGGCCTTGGCCGCCGCCTTCGCCTCCGCCTGCTCGCGGATCTTCTTCTTACGATCATCCTCACGCTGCTGACGCAATTCTTCCTGCTCGCGACGGAAAAAGTACCTGCTCCCACAAAACGCATCATTAACCTCCGGTTCAAAACGCCCACTGCGCGCACAAAACGCCCCTACCGGCTCCAGAACTCCTCGTAGCTCAGCTGCACAGGCACCATTTGCTCGTGGAGCCCTCGGATCTCGTCATCTTGCTCCAGGATCTGTGAAACACCCGCCCATGTCAGCAGCAATCCACACGAAAAATCCCATAATCCGCAGCGCCTCGCACCTGTGAGATCTCATCCGTGAGCGTGTCGATCGCGAACGTCTCGCAAAACACCTTGTAGTCGTCCATCTCTTCGTACAGCAGCTATTGGAGAGAGATCCATCCACAAACACACACATTGATCCGTGCTCTCTCCTTCCATCCGCGTATGGGTACAGTATCAGATCACCAACCTCGTCGACCGGACCGGTCCGCGCGCTGCCGATCGCGTGCAGCAGCGTGGCCGCCTCGTCCTGCACGGTCGCCACCAGCGACTGCGCCTTCTCCTGCACGGTGCTCACGTACTCGGACGCATTCGCCGTCGCCGTCTTGGCCGCCTGCTCCAGCAGCTTCCACATACTCGCGGATCTCGGGTCGTCACCTTCTACGCGCACTTCCAATGACGACGGTCGGATACAAAGGCGGTTCTTCAACCCAAAATCCCAATCACCCAGTTGGACACTGGGTGGTTAACTTAGTGACGACCCCAACCTCACACGCTGCGAGAAAAACCTCAACTGAATGATGCGTAACCGGCATGGCAAGGTTACGCGGTCCCTGGAGTAATCGCGTCTTGCCACTGGCGAAGCGGACACATCGCCAAGGGCAGTATGGGGGTCAGCGAGCGTGTCGCGACGGCGGCGATGCCGGCGCCACGACGAAGCCCACGTCGATGGAGAGTGCTGAATATTGCCGTACAAGTCGCTGTCTTTATCCTGATGTGCTCGTGCGTCGCCGCGAAGGCTTCCGTGTCGCGTACGATCCAAGACGCGATCGACGTCGTGCCTGCGAAGGACGGCGCGTTCGCCACGATTTTCTACGACCACGGCGCCGACAGCAGAGACATGCTGCTGGCCATCCGCGTGCTCATGCGCTCGATCCGCGAGACTAAGACCAAGTATCGCCGCGTGGTGATCGTGCCGTCGGACGGCCTCTTGCCTGAGAGCAAGGCGCAGTTCCTCAAGGACGACCCGGAGATCGAGATCGTGCGGGCCGACATCCCCAACGTCTTCAAGCAGAACAGTGTGACCGATGCGCGTGCGCAGTTGCTGCACATGCGCAACAAGCTCGTGCTGTGGGACGACCCGACGCTGTCCAAGCTCACGCGCGTCGTGTACCTGGACCCGGAGAACCTGCTCATCAGCAACCTGGACGAGATCTTCGCGTGCACACAGTTCTGTGCCGTGGACAACGGCCAGTCCGTCGTGTACTCAAGCAGCCTGCTGGTCATCTCGCCGGAGAGTCTCGCGGCGCGTAACTTGTACTCGGACGCGATCGACGCGTTCTTGATCTCCGGTCGCGAGTACAATTACATCGGCATTTCGCAAGGCTTCCTGCCTGGTCTCTTCGAGGCGCTGGAGGAGAGTCCGCTGTTCATTATCAACGACGCGGACGCCGAGGAAGAAGAGATCGACTCGGACGAGGCGAGAGAGGTCGCGCTGTTCGAGCGAGAGGCCGCCAAGTCGGTCGTGCGCCGCCTTCCGTTTTTCTACAGCATCAACCACATGGTGTTCTACGAGCGACTCAACTGGGATCTGTACAAGTGCAAGGACAAGAACAAAGGCTCGAGCAACATCCCCGGTCCTCTGCTTAGCTACAAGTACAGCGGCGCGACCATCAAGCCGTGGTTCTGGCTGCCGTACGCGTACTTTCAGGTCTTCTGGCACTGGCAGGAAGTCCGTGACAAGCTTGACGAAGACCACTTTGGGTTTTTCATCGGCAAGATCGTCTCGCAGACCGTGCTGTTCACCATGGCGTGGGTCTTTTACGTCGCGCTCTGTATGAAGCTCCGCAGCGAGCCGAACGGACGCATGCGTCGCCTCTCGAGCTGGGGGCTGCCGGCCCCGGGCAACGCCGAGCCGCTGACAATGGATATCTTCAACTCCCGCGTTGTGCGCAAGGCCTGCCAGATCTCGTGCAACGTGCTGTACGCCGTGTCGTCCACGCCGTTCATCTCGAGCGTCGTGCTCGTGCTGGTGATGTTCTACACGAGCATCCACGCGATCCCCGGCACGATGTACCCTCGCTACGCGGCCTGGCTGTGGGCGTACCTGCTCGACTCGCTGATCATGTCCGTGCTCATCGTCTACGGCATCGCCCACACGCTTCGCACGGCGACCTGGAAGAAAGAAGAGGCTCCGTCCAGCGGCGCACTGCTCTTCGACGCGTACGTGGATGGCATCAAGCGACTGCCCGTCTTCGTCGTGGCGCAAGCGATGTTCCTGTACATCATCGGGCGAACGGACTGGTTCCACAACCCCGTGCTGCGCCCCACGGTGCTCATCTCGTCGATTTTCATTCTGTGCGGACTGCAAGTGCGAATCATCTCGCGCGTCATGCGCCGCGTCGCCTTGAAGTGAGCGAGTGGTTTTCGATTTTTACATGGACGCCGGACTGTGGAGACAGACAGCTAATAGAAAAAAAACATAAAACTCAAATTACGTAGACACCAACGTGACGCTGCTGCATACTGGGCAGGGAAAAGGAGCTGCTTGTCTAGTAGTAGTCCTGTCGCCGCTTCTTCTAACGCACACACACAGCCACGTATCCTGATTTAATATCAGCTCAGCAAATCCGTCGACAGCGGCGGCTTTACCATGGGTTCTTGCTGCGGCGGTTCGAACTGGCGCTGCGAATAGTCGACGGACGCGGCCGACACCAAGCCGCTAGAGCCACTAGCGGCGGCGCTGTCTTGGCTCTGTGTACTGGAGGCCTCCGCCTCCCGCCGCAGGTCGCGCACGACGTCCGCCAGCGCCTCCGGGTTCACGCCCTGCTGCAGCAACTGCAGCAAGATCGCCAGCGTCTCGCGGTCCAGACCCGTGTTGAGAAGCCGCGAGAGTTCGTAGATCGCTACAGATGAGTAGCATAATGAGATCGCAATTAATAGGCTTGATGTCGAGACGGGAAGATCCACATACCGTCGAAGGACTGCGCGTTGATGGACGACGCGTCGGCCATTTTGGTTGCTGCGACTGGAGCTTTTTGCGCGAAAATGGTTGATCAAGTGTCGAAATGCCAGTAATTTCGACAAATGACGCCTGTCGATAATTGACACTGTGAAACATGATGAAAGGAGTGAACGCTACCACATTTGATGACAAATCTCCACAGTTTGACCTGCTTGAATCTATCATCTGTGTTTCTGCACTTTCTCACTGACCAGCATACGCATAGAGACGTTGAGTCTGGCACTCGCCAGCCGAATGAGTCCAGAGGCGATCAAAAGGCAGCGTTTGAAGACACCAGAATCGAATATTTGCCCAGGATCCCCTCGCAACTGATTGGCTTGCCACCCAAGATCAGGCACCGCAGAGGGCTCAGCTTCAACTTGACGCGGCGACTCATTCCAGAGTTGCACAGCGAAACGCACCAGAGCCGCCAACATTGGGTGGCCGACTGGTCCTTCCGTCCAGTCGACTCTTCGGTCTGCGATGGGCCAGCGTGACGCGCTGAGAAGTTGCGCCACCGGCAGTCAACGACGGATCCCCGCCTGTCCGCGTGCAGACCAGAAGCGCCTTAGTCTGTGGGGTAGGCCGGCTGCATAGTGTTGCGTGGCGGACTGCTGGCGAGAGGGCGGTTGCCATCGCGCTCGTGAGCAGGGATGGTGGTTGGTCAGCTCGGACGCTGGGACTCCATCGCCTGTTGAGGCTGGTGTCATTCCAAAATCTACTCTCAAGTACCCAAGCACTTCCAACCACACTCAAGAAGACCCACGCCACCGACAACAAACCATGGCTCGCTTGTGGCTCGCAGTCGTGCCGCTGCTCGCGCTCACTGCAGATATCGCCGCTGCTTCTTCATTCCGACGCCTCGTGAATGCATCGTCGCTGGCGCTGTACCAGCCCAACTGCTACATCGAGGCGGGTTTCGACTATGAAGGCAACGACATCAAGAACGTCCCGTCCAAGGGCGCCGAAGGCTGCTGCGACGAATGCATCAAGGTCGACGGCTGCAAGGCCTGGTCGTGGTCCAACTACAACGGCGGTACGTGCTGGCTCAAGAGCGGCCGCGGCCGCATCATCGTCAACGCCAACATCAAGTCGTCGCTGCTGCTCGAAGGCAACCACGCGACCTGCGAGCTCGCTGGCGACGTGGACTTTGTCGGCAACGACATCGCCAACACCCCCAGTGCCAACGCCGAGGCTTGCTGTGATATATGCCACAACTTCCTTGGTTGCCGCGCGTACTCGTGGTCCGACCACCAGGGAGGTACCTGCTGGCTCAAGAGCTCCAAGGGCCAAGCCATCACGAAGAAGGGCGTCAAGTCGGCTGAGGCATACCCCGTGCCAAACTACAACCCAGTGTGTGCCCAAGAGGTTGATGTCGACTACGTCGGCAGCGACATTGGCAGCGCAGCGAGCCCCTCGCCGAATGGCTGCTGCGCGATCTGCTCGCAGATCCGTACGTGCCGTGCGTACTCGTGGACCAACCAGAACGGCGGCACGTGCTGGCTCAAGAACCGCAAGGGCGGAACCATCAAGAAGGCCGGTGTGATCTCGTCGTATGTGAGACCGAGCCCAGCGTACACGTGCGATACTGAGACTGGCATCGACTACCAGAACAATGACATCGCCAATGTGCCGAGCATTGATCCAGACTTTTGCTGCACGATCTGCTACGAGAACACGGACTGCAAGGCGTACACGTGGTCAGACTACAACGGCGGCACCTGCTGGCTGAAGAGCGCCAAGGGATCAGCCGTACGAACAGGCAAGACGTTGTCTGGCGTGCCACGCAAGTAGGAGCCACGAAAGGCTTGTGTGGAGAGATCGTACACTCAAATTTGCGGTAAACATCAATTGTATTCACAGTTCATCAATTCGTTAGAAATCCGTCGCCGGTCTCGGCAGTGGCCAGCCACTCTAGGCGACAGTAGGGGCAGGCGTGGCAGGCTCCTCGGTGGCTGGGGCTGGCGTTGGCGCCACCGTGGCCCGGAAGCCCTGGTACGCACTGAAGGCGTTCATGCGGCCCGTGCCGTAGTGGTAGTTCGGGAACACCGTCTCCTTGATGCCACCGCAAGTGTCCAGACCGCCGCGGTCGTTGGACAGCGTCGAGTTGAAGTTGCTCTGGTCGGTCGTGGAGGTCAGCAGCGACAGGATCTGGTCGTACTTCAGCGACGGGTCGCGGCTCAGCAGCAGCGCGATCGCACCAGTCACGTGCGGCGCCGCCATACTCGTTCCCGACTTGGTGGCGATGGCCGTGTCCGACGTGTTGGTCGCCGACTGGATGAACAGGCCTGGGGCCGAAATATCAGGCTTCATCAGTCCCGTGTTGACGGTAGGGCCACGGCCGGAGAAGTACGCGAGCGTCTCGTTCAAGCTAGTGGCGCCGACGCCGATCACGTTCGGGAAGTCGCCCGGCGAGCCGGCCGAAGAGCAGTTCGGACCAGAGTTTCCCTGCGAGAAGACCGGGATGATCTCGGCCTGGCGCCACGCATCCACGTACGGACGGAACCACGTGCGGCCGCCTGCGCCACCCCACGAGTTGTTGATAACCTGCGGGGCCTTGGAGCAGTCCTTGTTCTGGCCCTTGGTGTCGGTCGGGCAGATCATGAACTCTGCGCACGTGACCAGGTTGAACTCGGGGCAGCCGTCGGGGCAGCCCAGACACGCCATCCACTTGGCACCGGGCGCGACGCCGTAGCCCTTGGCGCCCGTGATCGTGCCCATGACGTGCGTGCCGTGGCTGCGCGGGTCGTACGGGAAGTCGGACTGGAAGTCCGGGTCGTACCAGTTGTACGACTCGCGCATGCTGCTGCGCACGACTTCGTGCGTGTAGCGCACGCCCGTGTCGATGGCCGCGATGACGACGTTCTGGCCGATGTTGCCCTCGGCCCAGATCTTGGTGGCCTCGATCTTCTCGACGCCCCACTGGATCGTCTCCGCTTCGACGGCCTTCACCGCAGCCCCCGCCTCTGGGTTGCTGACTTCCTCCACCTCCTGCTCACGGATGAGCTCGATGTCTGGCAGCGACGCCAGCTTCTCCACGAGGGCGAACGTCGCGCCGTTGAAGAGGCGGCTGTTCGAAGCCCATGAGCGGTACTGCTTCTCAAACAGAGGCTCGGCACTGCCGGCCTCGAGCGAGAGAAGCTGGTCGATGCCCTTCTGGCTCTCCTGCGCCAGCGAGTCGAGCTTGTTCACCATGGTCTCGATCTTTTGGCCGCGCGACGCGAAGGTCGCGGCCTCGAGGTTCTTGAGCGCCTCCGTCGGCTTGGCCTTCATCGTCACGACGATGTTGGCCTTGCCGGTCTCACGCAGCGTGCGGTGGACGCTGTGGTGGACGCGAGGCGCGGCGTCCACGGTCGTGGAGGCGGCCACAAGCGCAGCAATCGCAGCCAGAGTCACGTGGATGTTCATCGTGGATTGTCACGGGAGGTTTGGGGTCCTTGGCGATGCAAATTCGATTGTGAATGCCTCGATCCACTTGGCCTCATTGGGGGGCTCGGTGGGAGGCACACCTCGTGAGAGCCTCGTGGATGAATGGAACGAGCCGGCGAACTCAGATGCCTGGGCTGACCGTTCCACGCAAGCAGCATCATCCTTCGACTAAGCTTTGCAACTGTTGCATGTGCCATCAATTGCTGCAGTGAGTGCTGTCTGCTGCAACTGCTGACTGACCAACGGTCAAAGGATCGACGAGATGGCGCTTGAACTTGCCCTGACAGTCTGATCTCTCACCATCACGACTCATGGTCGCCGTGGTGGCGGGAGGAATTTCCATATATAAGTACTAAAGTACTAGGTTTCACCAAAGTTAACTACGTCCATCCTTGGGTAAGTGGTCTCTGTCAACGATGGGTTTTTGACCCCGTTGGTCGCCGCTGATCGCGGCGAGGAGCTAAGCCGCGC
>JAADXN010000101.1:0-48153 GCA_023337875.1 Pythium apleroticum | reverse complement strand
CCAACACCAACACCAACACCAACACCAACACCAACACCAACACCGACGCCAACAACGACGCCAACAACGACCCCAACCATCACCCCAACACCGACGCCAACCACCACGCCGGCCGGCACCACGGTCCGTCCCGCCTGCTGAGCGCCCTGTTGTCTGTGTCGCCGAGTGCAGGATGAAGCTTATAGCCAGCGACCGCTGTGTAGCTCGTTATCTTTGAAAGACAGGACTCATTTCAACGTCGTCATCGTGGTTTCCGTTCCTCTCGTCACTTCGTTCTCACGCTTCCCCTGCATCTTTACAACTGATGTAGCCTAAGCAATCGAGGGGCTTGTGTCGAATGTGTGTTGCTCAACTCAAGATTTTGCAATGAGTGCTTCCCAATCTACCGTCCCGGACGGTCCTGAGCCGTCCGAGCATGGCGAGGACTCTCTGTCTCTTTGCCCTTCTGTCTTTCTCTCTCTGCCTCCCTGTCACTACGTCTCTGGTGTCACCTGCGCTCTGGAGACCTTGGTCCCTTTCGAAGGGACTCTTTCCTGCGCCGCAGTACCCCATGTTAGGCAAGCGGCAGCTCCTACAGTACTGTCGCACGAAGCAAGAGAGTGTATTTCCGTGGTCCACGAATCTCCCCGTGCTTTCGCAAAGCGGCACGGCGTTCGATGTCGTCAAGCTGCCGGTACGTCAGTCATGGCCTTCTACTTTCTATCTCTTGCCATCACTTTCTGACGTACTCCACCGCCGAAACGCCACGGACGTACAGCCTCTGACGATGGCATGGCATCCCTGGAGCCGAACCGCATCGAGGTATCGCAAATACCACCTGAACAACACCATCGACGGTTCCAAGAAGTGGATCGACGCCATCAACGTGGCTTTGGTGTGTGACGCTCTCGATCTGCGGAGTTTCCGGCGGGCTTTTCTCACGGTTGTGCTGCTCTGTGTTTACTGTATGCTGTGTATTGTATTGTCTGGCAGACTCTCGCAGCGACCCGCGAACTGTACGTGCAGCGCTAAAATCCAAAAGCATTCTCGACTGTCCTCTCTTGAAACGAAGCCGAGTCCGTGATGTTCTGCTTTGGAATCTCCATATTGTAGCAGCAGCCAATGAGCTTTTCCCATCGAAAGATCTTTGACGGCGTCACGTGAACAGCGGCGCTGATCGGATAACCCGATTGTATCAAACACTGTTTGGCTGATGCCATGGCGGCTACACACATGTCCCAGTATGGAACTGATAGTAATGGGCGTCAGCACTGGCAAAACGATGCGAGACCGTCTCATAGACCGATCGATTCTTGCGTCCGCGGACCCAGCCTTGTGCAACGCTATGTCCTGACGCCTTCAACTCGGCGCTGATCTTTTAGCTGGCCGTTCATTGGATGCGTTCCGAGCCTGCGTGCGGCACGCACGCCGTGCCTGCTTTCGAGCCTGTGTCTGAGACTCTGAGGAGGCTCCTTCCTTGCATCCTACAGTCCTTCCGCCGCCAGCACGCCATCGGCCCCTGGCTCGCTGCCGCTTCCGCTGCTGCTGGCATCTTCTTCCTCTTCATTCCAACATTTGCTCCTCCGCGACCAAGTACCGACCACCTCCACCACCTTCCACCATGTTCGGCAAGACCCTCTTCATCGCTGCTGCGTTCGCCGCCGTCACGCTCGCCGCCGAGTGCCCTGGCTCGGAGCTGCTCAAGCTCACGCCGATCGCGACCAACTCGAACGTCGCCCAATGCACGACCGACTCGGGCTTCAACCTCATCCCGCCATCGGGCCTGCCAAGCGATGAGCAGGAGACCAAGATGTGCAAGTCGGATGCCTGCAAGAACCTCATTGCCGCCGTCAAGGCGCAGGGCCCATCGGACTGCGACCTCACGATCCTTGGCGTGACCCTCAACGTCGGCAAGCTCGTCGGCTCGTTCGACTCGGACTGCACGCGTCTCCTCGCGTCGTCGACCACCACGGCTCCATCGACGCCAGCCACCACGGCCCCGTCGAGCCCAGCCACCACCACCTCGGCGCCATCGACCCCGTCGACCACCACCACCACGGCCCCTGCCCCAGCCGCCTGCTAAGCGAATGGAGTCTTTTTTGCCAGTGGAGCATCCACTGGAGACGCTACAGGCTCGCATGGCAGCAATGCACGAGCGAAATCACTCATCCGCTTCGTAGCTCGTTTTTATTCGCAAGACTCCACTCATTTTTTGTCAACCTTTTCGGTCATCATGTTGGCCATTCGTGGTGGGCCATATCGCCGTCTCTGTACTATTTGGCTACGCGCTTGTGTTGCTCGTGTCGTGCTATGCGACTTCCTGATCTGATGAAGTCCCTGGCATTTTAATACGACTCGACAGGCAGGACACCTTTCAGTTGCTGCTCTTCATGAAGATGCCAGCCAAAGGGCGTCTGCATGCCCCCCCCCCTCCTCCTCCGTGACAGCGGTCGGATGAGGAGTATCTTCAGTGACATCGTTGACATGGCGAAGACATCCATGACAGCACTCACTAGTGACGTCTGGTTTTGGTGGCGGAGAACATCAGCTCTCATTGAGGATCACACTGTTCATGGCGTCCGCCCACGCTGTGACGGCGGCTTGCAACATGGGATCCTCCATGGGTCACACGACGGTGGACACGGAGTCGTGATCCTTGAAGGCAAGGACGGTCTTGCGATAGAAAAACAATGAATAGGAAGAAGACCAATAAATTATATGCTGCCACATTGCGAACGGCGCGCTCTGTTGATTTAGAACAAAGCTACAGCTAGAAGAGCTCTACTAGCTGGGAGGCGCTTATTCCTCATCGTCGTCGGCATCGTTACCCGCATCGTGGATGTTGAAGTAACGAAGTTCGTAGGTCTGCTTGTCCGAGGCAATGACGTGGAGGTAGTCACGGAGCTGCTGCTTCTTCAGGTACTTCTTGGTCAAGTACTTGAGGTAACGCTTCGAGAACGGAGCGGCGGCGGCGACGTAGAGCTTGGTCTTGTCGCGGGTGATCTTGACGGCATCGCCGAGCACACCGGTCTTGCCGTTGACCTTGATGCGGTCGTGGAGGAACTTCTCAAACGAGGCAGGGTCGAGCACGTGGTCATCCACAGGGATCGTGCAGTCAATGGTGAACTTGAGCACGTTCTTCTTGGCAACCTTCTTGCCCTTGGTCTGCTGCTGTGAGAGAGAACAAGAGTCAAAGAGTGAGAACCACTGAGCGCACGATGGACACCGACGTCTCCATCGACACGCCCTCGGGCTCTCCAAGGCGTGGGACGCAAGCGGCGGACACACAAACAAGGCCGGTCAAAGTCCAAGTGTCCGCACACTGCCATCCACAGGAGTCTCCTATCATCACTCTCAACGACGTCAACAGGCATCAGACCTGCACGGAAGAGAAGCTGCGCAGCCAGGCAGAGTCGTCCTTCGCGAAGCTCGAGGCACGACAACAGAGAAGAGGGCTCTGTGCATGCGTTGGAAGCAAACACCGTCACCACACCCGTCCATGCGACTTGGAATCGCAGGCCCTATCGCGAGCAGCCATTCGCCCCAGAGGAGCAAACGGACTGCAAGCCAGAGAAGGGAACTCTGTTGTCTGTACTTGTGCCCGAGCAGAGAAGGGAAACTCTGCAGCTTAGCAACTTCCCATTCCGAGGGAGTGAAGCTGGTCGACTCGAGTCGAGCAGATGACGACGAGACACCGTCACGCACACGGAAGAGCGGCGAGAAAGGCGGTCGAGTCCGTGGAGATGAAGAGCTCAGCGACTTACAACTGGAGCCATGGTGTCTGGAGTGGAGCGTTTACTACGGTAGCGCGGTTCTTGGCAGCAAAAGCACAATGGAATCGGCTGAGGTTCCGTGGGGTCAAAAGGAGCCGCTCAACGAAGAGCTCCGCTGTGAAACCATTGGCGGGGAGAGTGCCATTCGATCACGCGACCTTCGTGCAACATGCAAAAATCAAATACACTGATTGGTGGAAATGAAGGATTTAGTTCTTATATCGGGATATTTGGCTGCTGTAGAGAGTGCACGGTGGTTGGTTGGTTCTGCTGGCCGGCGCCATGACGGGCAACAAGAGTCAGCAGCTCCATCGCGCTGTCATCTTGTATCCGGCAAGTCCTAAAGAAGCCTTAAACTGATTCAAGGTAGGTGCACTGTCCGCACGTTTGGCTGCATGCTGTTGCAGCGTACTGTGGAGGTGTCCGTCCGTCGACTGCGGCTTGAGGCGATTAGACCGACGGATCCCTTCGCAGCGAGCAGCTCCTCCGATCAACAGCAACAGGGATCTCACGCGCCGTGGTTTGTCTAGATGCGTTACATTGCTGCCTACCTCCTCGCTACCCTCGGCGGCAACGCCGCTCCATCGGCTGACGATGTGACCAAGATCCTCGCCTCGGTGGGTGTGGAGGTCGACGCCGACCGCCTCAACAAGGTCATCTCGGAGCTTGAGGGCAAGGACGTGAACGCCATCATCGCCGCTGGCTCCAAGAAGCTCGCCAAGTTCGGCGGTGCTGCTCCTGCTGCCGGTGCGGCCGCTGCCGCTGGTGGCGCCGCCGCCGCCGCCGTTGAGGAGGAGGCCGAGGAGGTCGAGGAAGAGGCCGACATGGGCGCCGCCACGGACATGTTCGGCGGTGGCAGCGACTACTAAGCGATGTCTTCTTTTCTCCAAGTAGAGAAGGACGTAGTCGCGAGCTAGTCGTACCATAATATTCTGCCAGCGCGGAGCATTGTCAATGAATGTAACGCTTTGACAGGTCACTCGCTCACTTTGTTTCCCTCTCTTCCATTATGTTCTCGATTTTGTATCACTTGGCGCTGTCCTAGTAGCATCATTGCAGACTGCACTGCCGGTTCTTGCCTCGGATGTCCGGATTCTTGACGTCTGGGTCGTTCTGCGGGTGGTTTACAATCTGCGCCTTGAGCACTGGGGTCTCGACCTCGAGCTCCGCCTTGGTTACAGCGATGCCCGCGAGCTCCGAAGCCACTTGGCGGAACGTCGCGTTCACTTGGTCGCCTGTCTTGGCCGACACAAAGTAGCTCTTGAGGTCGTTCTCTTCCGCAAACTGCTTGTGCTTGGCGGCTTTCACGGCGCGGAGGTGGTTCAGGTCGGCTGTAAGGAAGTACACTGCCGTGTGAGATCCAAGACGAGAGAGATAACCAAACGAGTTGCCCACTCACTCTTGTTGCCGACGAGACCGATGTACGGCATCTTCTCGTCGTCGAACGTGCGGCGCACGAGCCGATACCAGTCCTCCAGGTTCTGGAAGCTCTCGTAGTTGGTGATGTCGTACACCAGCAGCACAGCCTACAAGACGCGACTCTACCATGAGATCAGTGGAAGAGACGCAACATTGACAGAGAGGACTCACTTGAGCACCGAAAATATAGTTCTTGAGCATCTTGCCGCCGATGCTCTGGCCGCCAATGTCCCAAATCTGCAGCGTCACCTGCGCGTCACCTGCTTGACACAACGCGCCCCACTCGCTCAGCCATTGTGCACTCGAGTACACCCAAATTTCCATACAGACGCACCAGGCAGCACGAGCCGCTTCAGGAAGAAGTCTAGGCCGATTGTCTGCTTGTACATGTTGGAGAAGTTGTCTTCTGTGTGGCGCATGGCGATCGACGTCTTGCCCACGGCACCATCGCCAAGGATGATCACCTAACGCGCAGAATGAACTGAGCTCGTCAACCCACAGATCCGCAAGAGGATCCCCAACGGCAGCAACACTACGTGCCCACGCACCTTGTACTGCAGCTGCTGCGGCTCGCTCTCGCTGTCCGTCTCCTTCGACATACTCGGCGGCGACCAGTTGCCTTGTTGGCGTCACCAAGCGTCGCAACGCTTCGCACCTCTTCGCCATTGGGATCGGGTGCGAACTTATCGTTAAGTTCGCATTCGCGTGGAAACAGCTTCAATATCGGCGCAAGAAGTGGAAACCGAGTCAACTTCATGGCCATGGCGGCGTCTTTATGGGGACTTCTAGCCGCTCTATGGGTGTCTTCTTGGTGTGCAGTGCTGGCTGGTAGCTCTTCGTCGCCGGTGAAGAGCCAACAGAGCAACCCCGTCCTCCCAGTCGCCGTCCAGGGCCAGCGTCTGAACCTTATCCTCACCACCGGTCTTGTGCCATGGAGACCCTTTTGCTCAGTAGCAGGACGCTCATCGCCGCTCTTGTGCTGTGCTGGCAGACATCGACGGCATTCTCTTCTGTCAGGATCGTACAGAGACGTTGGCGGCGTCTGCGAGCCGCATCGACTTCGGTTCGTAACCCGATCACTTCGTATTTTCAATGGCATTGTTCTGATGCTGGAAATCCGCCAGACTACGCACGGAAGCTTCTGCGTTACCAGCTCAGCGGCATGATCCAGCAGTCAGGCACCGTCCACTTGAAGCTTCCGTGGGGCGAGGCAACACCCCAGGCAACGGTCGGTGTGTTCTACATCTCGCAGCAGTCGTTGAGTCCTGCGGCGCTCGCATACTTCCTCCAGTACGACATGGCAAACTTCCCTACGGCGATGGCATCCGCGTATCTGGTCAAACGGCGTGTCTGTGTGTTCTTTCCTATAGTCAAAGCGACGCTGACGGCTTCATCGGTGTCGGGTACGCGTTCCGCGTCGCGAGCTCCCCATTCTGGAAGCTCTTCGACTCGGCCAAGCTGTACAAACTGGATTTCGGCGACGCCGGTGCCGACGGCACATCAGCCGGCGCTGTATCATTACGTGCTCTGAATACGTCGTTGGATTTCCATGCCGATAGCTGGACGGACTGGGATTGGAGCGAACCCTGTGCGTCAGTCGACCAGGCAGACGATCTCACGCGCGCCAACAACCAAGGGCTCATTTTTCCAGTTCATCATGTCCAATTTCAATGCGCTCGTCCGTCGGAAGACACGGCCGAGGAGGGCGTCCACCGAGTCGACATGATGGGCGACTTTACCAGCAACTGGGACGCTTCGATCGACTTCAACGCGCCTTGCCTCGTGCTGCCGCAGCAGTTCTACAACTCGGTGCGTTTTAACGTCTTTCCCACGACTCGCGTCTTCGATGCAATCTGTAACCTTTTGTGTAAAATACAGCTCGCCGGGTGGATTGGCTTGACGTACAACGAAGATCTCAAGCTCACAGAGATCGCAGCTGACACACCGCTGCCGTCGCTTCAGTTCGCACTCACTCACGATGGCCCCCGCCACGTTCTCGATTTGAACAAGCTGCAGCTCAACATGTCGTCGGTCTCGAACCTCAACAGCTCCACCTCCAGCAAGTGGATCTGTCTGCAACGCTCCACGTCGATTGTCCACAACGGTGCAAGCGTGTTCTCTCCGATCGACACGGACTCGGCCGCTCAACGCATGAGACTCCACGGCACGATGATGCTGCCGGTGTTTAACATGCTCCAGGCGCCGATAGTGTTCGGAACGATGGCTTTGCGGGCCATGGGCGAGCTTCTCGTCGACGGAGACGAAAAGCGAGTGGCGTTTACACATCCGAGTCGGTCTTCGGAGCCGGTAACTTCCTTCCTGCCGACGTGCGTCTCGTCGCCCCAGTGCATCGGGCAGCAGCAGTTCAGCGTCCGCCTCAACACGTGCATGGGTGCGTAATGGTGGTGGTGGTGTGTGCGTACGAATGTGGGTGCACCTGTGACTGACTGAAAGCGAGCCGATCGTAGACCCAGACTGTTCCAGCTACTACTTCCAGTACATGGACGCGGAAACGAAGCTCTGCGTCATCGTACGTGGCGCCTGACACCCTTGTTTTCCCCTCGTCCATGGACTGACTGGTTGTCGTGTGGCTTAGAATGCCGACTGGCTCACTTTCCTGTACACGGCTGTCGCCATACTGGTCGCAGCAGAGCTTCTCTTGTCCACCAGTATCTCTCGCCTCGTGCGATCTGCCATCACCGTACCCACAGAAAACTAATTCATCCATGTTCATATTCATACCGTCGCGTTCTTTTGTTTTCTATTGCCGTCATGCTGTGTTTGTTCCTGTTTCTAGTACTTGCCCAGGCTGAACCCGGGCCGGCCGATCGCAACCTGCGTCTTCTTAGCGGCCACGACCTTGATCTCCTTCGCCTTGCTGCCGTTGAGCATCGTCGTGCTGGGCCGCTTCTTGCCAGCAGCATCCGCGCCAGTCTTGGCACTGGACTTCGCTCCCGCCGCAGTCGCCCCGCTCTTACTGGCGTTGGCCTTTTCACCGGCGCCATCCTTCTGCTCGCTCAGCTGCATCTGAACGTGCATGCTGCTGCTCTGCTTGAGCAGCTCGCGCACGGCGATGGTCGCGTCCGAGCCGTAATCCAAACGGAAGTTGAGGATCAGCGCGCGGCCCGGCGTCTGCTTTCGCTCCTGCTCGGCAGTGGTCGTCGCAGTAGACGCAGGGAGGTCGACCGAGTATTCAGTCGATGCAGCACCTGCAAAGCTCGTGGTCTTCTTCTCGCCAACTTGGGCCAGAAGCCGTTGTTCCAGTGGCTTCGTCCGTCCCTGCAGCACGTCGACGTCGTTCAGCAGCAGCGGCTGCGTCGCATCCGCATAGTTCTGGACGGAGAAGCTCACGTGCTGAGGCCGCTTGACCACGTAGCGATAGCTGCCCTTGAGATCGTACGGGTGGTGGTTCGCGCTCTGGGTCGCCGACTCCCAGGACGCCAAGTCCACGCCGTCCATTGACAGCAGCTTTTGGTACGCGGCGCCGATTTCGTTCGCCGGGTACATGACCTGGAATCCTGGAAGTGGCAGGACCACGTCATCGATCGAGTACTGCCCGACGGTCTCAGCGGTGAGAGCAAAGACGTGCCGCCGTCTCGTCACGGGTGCATCAGACACCGCGTCTTCCTCCGTCAGCTCTTCGTCCACGAGCACGAGATCGCCCACGATCGCACTCGAGCGCGAGTAGTGGTCCATGCGCATGCTCGCCATTTGGTTCCACACGTAGAACTGGTACGCCTCCACGTACGCGAGTCGCAGGTGCACTGGAATGCCTCGGAACGCCAGTTCGTTCGCCTCCATGCCGTGCTGGAGCAAGCCTTCGAGCACCGCGCGTTCTGGAATCAAAAACGGTGGCAGCATGCGCAACGCCGCGGCGACGTCCTTGTGCTGGCGGAAGTGTTCGCGGGCCTGGCGGACCTTGCTGGCTTCGCCTTCCTGCGGCCGCAGCAGCAGTAGCACCGCCATCTTGAAGTCCTTTCGCAGCATCGCGCGGCCCAGAATGTGGTGCGGCGTGGAGCTGCTGCCGAATCGCTGGATGCCGAAGAAGTTGATGAACCCTCGCGACTGCCACTGCTTGACAGCTTCGTCCAGAATGTGCTCGCTGAGCTGCTTGGCGTCTGGAATGCCACGCAGAACAATCGAGAAGGCGTTGCCCTGGCAGTCTCCAGGGCCGAGTTTCTTGGCGACGTACTTGAGGTTTCCAACGAGGTAGTTCTGGTCGTCCAAGTTGCGTCCCGACTGGCGCACGAAGGCGTGGAAGCGCTCTTTCGGCACGCGGTACACAGTGCAGTGCTGGGATGTGATGCCGCGCTTGTCCTTGACGTCTGCGTACGAAAACAGCGACGGATTGACCTTGAGCACGGCGGCGATCTGGTTCACCACCGCGACGATCTCCTTGTTCCGCTTGTAGATCACAAACTGCGTGTAGTCGGCTATTGGCACAAGCAGCAAAGCACCCATTAGTCAGTCTGTTCCCCCATACACGTTAGCATGCCAATAACGTACGTCGATCGACGGGCCAGTCGCGGCGAGGATCGCGCTCACCCTTGCGTGCGCCAACCGATGACGTCGGGCGGATGCGGATCACTTGGCTCTGGTCCGGGGACGTGATCGTGTCGGCCACGATCAGGTTCTTGCCGAAGCGCCGCATGGTCTCGTGGATGAACACTCGGTCGCTCTTCTCATTCAGTCCGCCGACGTAGAACTGCAGCTGCTCCTCGTCCTCTCCGGTTTCGTTGCCTGGAACCTGCAGGCCCTTAGCACGAGCGTCCGTGACCGCCTGCTTGTGGGCCTTGACCTTTTCGAAGAACGACGCAAACTCGCCGCCCATCTTGGCTCCGAGCTCAGCTGTCACCAGCTGCACGAGCTTGCGTTGGTTGTAGACCTCAAGCGCCTCTGCGCCGGCCTTGGCACGAGCGTTGGAGCGCTGCGCGATGTCGCGAGAGATGTGGCGGATGAGTTTAACACCCTCGAACTGGGCGGGGTCTCTCGGGGTCTCCGACTCGGCCGGTCCGAACGCGAACGACGACACGAGCTCCATGACGCTGGCTTGGATCGTGCGCTTCTTGGTGATCAGCGTCGTGAGAGCCACTGGCTGGCCGTTCGACGCCGCCAACTCGTGCACGACGAAGTCCGAGTAGCGCTGCTTGACGAGACCTGGGAACCCGGGCTGCTCCGGCGTGAGGAACCCGTGGATGCCCACGACCTCTTCCTCGATGCTCACGGCCTCGAAGTCGTTGTAGCCTTCGCCCTTGAACCAGAACGAGCCGCGCGTTCCTCCGCCTCCGCTGCCGCCGTGGCTGCTGTGGCCGTTGCTGCCGTGGTGGCCGTGGTGGCCGTGGAATCCGCGGCCTCCGCCTCCTCCGCTGCCTCCTCCGCGATGGAAGCGCTTGTTTCCGCCGTACCCACCGCCGCCACCATTGCCTCCGTGTCGTCCGTGGCCGTGGCCACCGTACGAGCGTCCATTGCCGCCGCCGCCGCCTCCACGCGCGTCCATCGTGAACTGCGCGAGTCGGATCAAGCGCTTTCCGGCCGCCCGCTTCCAGGGCGAGTCAAAATGAGAGTGATGGTGGGTTGGTTGGAAGCCTCTTCGATACGGGACATCAAAATATCCATACTAGGGATTATGTACCCAAGCTATCCAAAATCCGGATTTTATCTAGCGAGATCAGTCACTGTAATGAGGTAATCACGATGGCACTAATGTGATTGGTGCGCTCCTCATGGAATGGATGCGCACAGACGCTATCGCCGTATTGAAGCCACGCTCGCTAGACCGAGCAGCTCGACGCGTGTGCCTCGCCATCGCCTGCAACAATAGCGCTCTTGTGGCGACTCGGATTGATTCGTGAGCACTCGCATCTGTGGTCCAAGCAAAGCAGTGTGATCATGGGAAGAGGGCATTTCTCCGGGGGCCGCGGACGAGGCGGCGGCCGAGGCGGTCGAGGACGTGGAGGTGGCCGCGGTGGCTTCCGTGATGGCGGTGCGCGTCCGAATCCACTCGCCAACTTCCGCGGCCCTGGCTACAGCGACGGTGTCGCCAAGAGTGTGGATGAAAAGGTTGTCGGAATCTTGCGGTTCCTGACGCCTGAAGTGCCAGGTTTCCACGGCACGATCAAAGAGCGCTTCTCCGACTTCATCGTGCGTGAGGTGGCGCTTGACGGCCACGTCGTGCGACTCACGCACGTCAAGCAATTCGCTGACAAGGCCGCGAAGAAGGAGCTCAAGATCAGCGAGATCGTCAAGAAGCGCGTCATGGGCTTCCTCGAAGACGCCTCGCAGCCGGTGGAGCCTCCGACAGAGATTGTGAGCGGCGAGTTCCCAGTGAACAACCGCGTCCGCGGTCTCGTCGGGAAGCTGGCCGGTCGCCTGTTGGGTTTGTTCAACCAAAACAAGCGTGCAGCTGCGGCGTCGATCGACCGCGTGAACATCGTGGAGCTCAAGAAGATCACCGAGGAGGTCTGTGACGCCGAGACGGCGGAGAAGCTTGCGTTGTTTCTTGGTCGGATCGTGGAAGCGCGTGTCAACAACCAGGCGTCGGGCGGCGCAACTGCAGGCGAGGGGGATCAGGAGGAGGAGTTCTTTTTCCCGGTCATAGCGGAGAAGGACCAGCGCATGCGGATTCACCAGGGTCTGCGGGAGCTGGGCGCAAACCTCGTCGTTTCGGACACGGTCCAGAACGACGCAGGTGACGGCGTGATTCGCGTGCGACGCATGGTCGTGGACGGCAAGAAGCGCAAGGACGTCGACCACCGCATGAACCGCTCGTGGCCTGCGGATCGTCCAGACTACTTGCAGTTCGTGCTGTACAAGAAGAACATGGAGACGTTGGCGGTTGTGTCCCAGTTGGCGCGTGCCATGGGTGTGAACCAGTCGGCGTTCACGTACGCTGGCACGAAAGACAAGCGTGGCATCACGACCCAGCTGATCACCGTGTACCGCGGAAACGAGGAGAAGCTCGAGTCGCTGAACCGTGCGCGCAAGCAGCTACAGGACTTCAACTTCATTGTTGGCAATGCCACGTACGTCAGCGACCGCTTGAATCTGGGTGCGTTGCGCGGCAACCGCTTCTCCATGGCGATCCGCAGTCTGCCAGATGATGCGACCATCTCGGACGATGACATCCACAAGGCTGTGCGGAGCTGGGCGGAGCGTGGATACATCAACTACTTCGGGCTCCAGCGTTTTGGCACGCGATCCATCGCGACCCACGAGGTTGGCCGTGCCATTCTTCGCCGTGACTACAAGTTGGCGGTGGATCTGGTGATGCAGCCGCAGGACGGTGACGCGACGAAGATCACGGAGGCGCGCCAACATTTCCAGGACAACCGAGACATCGACGTCGCGATCCAGTCATTCCCTCCGTACTTCATCGCTGAGCACTCGATTCTTCGCGGTTACCAGGCTCACGGACTCGACTCCCACACGCAGGCGTTTGCTTTCATCCCTCGTCACCTCCGCATGGTAGGTTTCCCCCTGCTGTGCTACTTTTTTCTTGTCGATTGGCCTGCTGATGCGGTTGGCTCGTAGATGTACACCCACGCATACCAGAGCTACGTGTGGAACGTGATCGCCAGTGAGCGCCTGGATCGCTTTACATCGGACAAGCCGGTGCTTGGAGATCTCGTCATGCCCTTGGAAATTGCTGTGGAAGAAGCTGTGGTTGACGCTGAAGACGTTGGTGACATGATCGAGAATGAAGACGACATTGAAGACCCACCGATGCCCAAGAAGCGCAAGGTCGGAGCTCACTCGAAGAAGACACAGGTGGTGGTCATCACGCAAGAGAACCTTCACCAGTACTCCATCTTCGATGTCGTGTTGCCACTGCCTGGCTACGACATCACACTTCCGGAGAACGAGTTGAAGACGCGATACGAGGAAATCCTGCAAGCCGATGGTGTGGATTTCTTCGCGCTCACGCGTGCCACGAACTCGGAATACCACCTACCGGGCTCGTACCGCCACCTTCTGCGTAAGCCTATCGACGTCACGCACGAGATCAAGCGCTACGACGACTCGACTGTCGAGCTGTTGGAGACCGATGTGGATCGCTTGGTCAACAAGCCCGTCCAGGCGTCGATTCCAAACGCCATGTTCCGCGCGCTCTGCCTGGAATTCCAATTGGGTGAGTTGCTTCCTTCATGTGAGTATGTGCATCAGACGAATGATCACCTTACTTGCTTGTGTCGCAGGACCATCTTCGTACGCGACGATGGCGGTTCGTGAGCTGATGAAGCAGAGTAGCAACCTGAACGTGCAGTTGATGCTCAAGGAGAAAAAGCAGTGAGTTGATCTGTATGGCAGATGCCGCGCTGTGAACCACAAAATAGACTTGATTGATGAAACCTGGCACCGCTCAACTACCACCAGGAAATGCATCGAACATGCAATGCGAGGCAACCTTAGATGCCGTCACGCCACTCCCGTCGTTCAATCTTGCTGCAGAACCGGTTGTTACCACTGCGGACACATCAAACGATCAGTCGTCGTGTCATGCTTACAGAGTAGGCCGAGGGGGGTGAAACGTACATGTCTTCGCGGGAAACGCGCCAGTAGTATTCTGGACGCGAGCCGTCCATTCCTTGGGCTTCACTGAGCATCTGCACGAACTCTTCGTCGTGTGTGATACACACGAGCTGGAAATTCTGCTGGGACGAGCGAGCGTTCAAAATGCTAGCAAAACAAAGTGTCAGCTCAAATACATGAATCGCAGCCCGCAACTACGTACTCTGTGATGGCTTGCGCGAGACCGAACTTGTTTTCTGTGTCGAGGTTTGTCGTTGGTTCATCGAGTGTGAGAATCCCACAGTTCAAGCAGAACGTCTCGGCGAGGGCAAGGCGGATGACAAGTGCCGCAAGGACTTTTTGTCCAGCGCTGCAGCGTCCTCGCATGTCAATGAGAGCGCCGCCTTTCTTCATCACGACGCGGTAATCGTACGACCGAGCTGCCTTCGTACCGCCCGTGTCAAGATCTTGACCGCTGAGCAACTCAATCGTATCAATGTCTTGGCCCTTGTAGGTGATTTGCCACAGCGACTTGATGATGGTGTTGATTTCCTCGACCTTCTTCTGATGGTACTGCAGAAGCGACTTGTCGAGTGCCTTGTAGTACTTGTCAAGGTCTGACACGGCCATCAACGTCGTTTCGTGCTGGATAAGCTTCTGACGATGCTTCTCCTCGATTCCACGGTATTCAGCGCTTCTCAGTTTGATCTTTTCGTCCCTGATCTGGTCCTCTAAGGTCTGCTGACGTCCATCGAGTCGGGACCGTTGATCCCGCACAGATTCCAGAGCTTCTTCTGCCGCCTCAACCCGTCTTGAGACGTCATCAAGAGATGGCAGCGTACTGATCTTCTGTTGTGCGTTGACAATCTGCTCACGAATCTGGTCGAGATCTCTCTTGAGCCGACGGTAGTCCATGTTGTCTCGGATCTGGCGTTTCAATGTCTCTTTGCTACTCAAATGGTCGCGCACCGAAGTAATTTGTGGGGCCAATTCTTCGAGTGCCTGGCCTGCAGCCTTCTCCTTCTGTCTCGCTTGAGCTATTTGGTCGGCAAGTCGCTGAAGTTCCTTGTCCAGCTTCAAGTTCGACTGCTCGTCGACCTTCCGCATTATCACTTGAAAGCCAATGAGATCTCGTGAGCGGTTCTCTTGCTCCTGCTGCGCCTGCTTGAGAGTTGCAGATGTTTCTTTTTCGACCGAGTTGAGTTCAGCAACTTTCGAACGAACATCTTGCTCGAGCTGAGGCTGCGCATCTGTGAGAGCAGAGATTTGTTGAAGGAGGGCCTTCTCTTGATCCCGCAGTCGTGTTTGCTCCTCAAGTGCTCCTTCGTACTCCTTACGCTGCTTGTCCAGCTCGGCCTTCTCTTCCTTTCGCTTGTGCAAATCATTCTGCAACTGATTCTGGACGTCTTGGACGCGCTGCAACTCATTCTGTTTGCGCTGGAGAAGACGGTTCAACTCTTGAACTTTTGCCGCGTTGTCGTCACGAAGCGTTTGAAGCTCGGAAAGTGAAGGGGCGTTGGCACCAAGCACTTCAACTTCATTCCTGCGGAGCGCATCGTGATCGTTCGACAGTTTGGTTCGAAGACGGCGAACTTCGTCAGCTAAGCTCACTAGTGCCTCAAATGCACGAACTGCATCTTCGTTCTCGCGAATTTGAAGCTCAGCAGTCTCGAGACAAGTCTTCTTGTCCTTCACATCTGCTTGAAGGCTGCGCTTGGCCGCGAACAGCGAGTCGAGTTCATTGTTCTTCAAGGTGATCTGGTCTTCCATGTTCTTCCACTTTCTCCAGCTGGGCATCGTCGCTTCAACCTCCTTCCACTTCTTTTGAGCCAACTCTTCCGCGGTTTCTGCTTTCTTGATCTTGTCTTTGACTTTTTTGTCGTCCGTCTTCTCATCGATGGTCCTCATGAAGAGCTCCTCTTCTGCTTGGCTCATGCCGCGCGTACACAGGGGGCAGCATTTCTCTTCCATGCCTTTCTTCTTGAAGACGGCCAGAAATGTGATCGTGTTCTTGCAACGCATCGTCTTGTCTTTTGCTGACAAGTACGCTTTCTCCGCCTTCTGGAGGACTTCTTCGGCACTGTGAAGGTCCGCCCCGGGTGTGATCTCTTCCACCAAACGTTTCAATTGTCCAATGGGGCCGAGTTCTAGTTCGCGCTTCTCACGCTGAAGTGCGGTAGACGCACTCTCTGTCAACTTGGTCGACGCGATGTTCTCATGAAGCTTCTGTTCTGCTCTCGACAGCTCTTCCTTTAGACCAGCAAGTGACTTGGTTCTCGCAGATGCGATATCCCTCAACTTGTCCACGGTCGTGACCAACGAGGCTTCGTCAGTCGGCTCTTCTCCACTCCATGCTGCCCGGTGCTCGACAACCGTGTCGGATAGCTTCTCTCGATACACGCTCTCCTTCTCCACGATCTCCTTCTGCATGGCCTCGATGGCGAAACGTTTTGACTCGTACGCGCGAAGCAGGTTGACTTTCTCATCCAGTTGTCCCACATCGTAGTTAGCATCGTTCAGCTGCTTGTTGATGCCACCGATTTCGTTCTTGATGGCGAAGAGGTCGTTCTGACTCGTGAATGCATCCAGAGACTTCTTCGCTTCGTCGATCATCTTGTCCGCTTCGTCAACATCTCGAGTAGAAGGAGTTCTCTTCGCACCAAGGTCCTTGAGACGCGTAGCGTTGGCTCTTTTCTCAACGTTCAGAGCTCCTCGCTCAGCCTGCTTCTCCTTCAGTTGCTCCTTGGCATGATGAAGCTTGGATTTCACATCTGCGAGTTCAGTGTTCAGAGCGGCGATTCGCTGGTTGTTCTGCTTCTGCATTTGTTCAAGCTGCTTGCTCTTTTCGTTGACAAAGTGCTGGAACTTGGCTTGGAAAGACTTGATAACATCATCCTGCGACGACAATGGCTGCGTGTGGAACTGGTACTTTCTTCCCATCTCACCTGCCAACTCCAGTAGTTGCGTGACGTTGGTCTGTTGGTCGTCGATTCGTGCTTGGACCATGCCCTTCTCCGTGCAAAGGTCCGTGAATTTCTTCTGAGCTCTGGTCTTCTCCTGCTCCAACTGAGATGCTTGATTCTGAAGGTTCTCGAAAGCACGCTGATGCTCTCCAATGATCGAGTCATAGTTTCTCAACAGCCTTTCCAGTTGCTCATCGGTGTCGCTCATCATCTGATCAATGTTCGCGAGTGCACGCTGGATGCTGTCTTCTTTGCGCGAGGCATCGTTGTTGAGCCGTTCTAACGCAGCGTGCTCTCCTGTGATCTCTGCCAGAAGTACCTTCATGTCGTTGAACGTTTCCGCCGCAACTCGTACCTTGTCATCCAGATCTACAGCATCCTCCTTCATATACTGCAGCTTCTCCTCCGTCTTCTCAATATTCGCTCGGATCTCCGCTGCACCCTTGAGCTTCACATTCAGGATGTCCAGGTCACGCTTGAAGTCCTTAGCGTCCGTGGCGCGCGCTTTCTTGAGCTTGTTGATCGCTTCCAGAGCTTTCGTGTAGCGCGCCGACTCGAAGATGTCATCGAACCGACTCTTCAACGTTTTGGCTTCAGCGAGTGGCCAATTCGACTCCTCCTGGTGACAGAAAATGACACTCTCGAGAATCGCCTTGGACACGCCGAGCATCTCGGGGATGTGGCGGTCGAGCTCCGCGCACTTGTGGCTCATACTCACTCTCTCTCCCAGGTCGTTCACCACGCGGATCGCGCCATCCAGAGCCTTGTACTGCGTCTTTGACTTCTGCTGGAGTAACTGGAACGTGCGCTGCACGACCATGGGCTTCCCCGCGCGGTTGCGGAAGCGCAGTCGCACACTCGCCTTCACTTCATTCGTTCCTGCGATGCGCGGATCGTGGATGAAGCTCTGGCCGCTTCGCGCACCAGGGGGCAACGACCCTGTGCACGCGATCTTGAGACACTCGATGATCGAGGTCTTGCCGGAGCCGTTGTCGCCCAGGATGACCGTCAGCGGGTGGTAGAACTCGACGGTCTCCTCGCGGTTGGGACTGAAGCTGCGGATGCCGCGGATCGACAGCTTCTCGATGCTCGACATGGCGCGCTTGGTGTCCACGCAGCGGCGGCTTCCTCACACACTTCTTCCAGTGGCTACGTGGGTTGCTTTGTGGTCTGGCAGGAGAAATCCCGCGCCAAAATGGAGCAACGAGAATGTTGGTCGATCGAAATGAATTGAAGCTGCAATTCATTTGGCAAGCGGTATACGTCACACAAGCGGAATCCTACGTCACAAAGTGGAGGTTATGTCACTATATATATGCTCATTGCCACAAGGCAAAAATGAAGCGCAGGTCGGAGATCGGATTGTTTCGATGTTGTGTGAGGCGAGGGGCTCGGATGGCGGCAGAAGCGCTTTGTGGTGTCTGAATTTGGCACGAGTGAACGCATCGAGCGCGGTCGTTGTGTGGGAAGCTGAGACGGTGATGTAACAGCCCTTACAAGCAAGCCCACCGCCACCGTCAGTCAGTCGACGAGAATAGCTTCACGCTGTGAAACTCAACGGTGCAAGTCAGCCTCGAGCTCTCCAATCGCGTCAGCCGGTCGTGTGCAGTCGATCAACCGTTGTGTGTTGAGGAAAGAGGCGGCGGCGTGGCGTGAATGAGTGAGATCTACAGCCTGCCCGTCGGTGTTTATTGAGAGCCTGTGCAGAACAGACTCAGTATGGAGCCGCGGAAGCCAGTGATGTCGCCAACACCCGGTCGTGCATATCCAACGGCCGTCAAGACCGCGCGTGTGCCTGCCGTAACTCCCGTTCGGCCTGATGGTGGTGCCTCCCGTCCACAAGCAGGGCCAACTGGTGTCGTTTTGCCGATGATCAATCCTCCGAGCACTTCAGGCCTCGCAGCTTCGTCTGCTCAAACCAACAGCCCCGGTGGCATTAGCAGCAAGCGCACAGGATGGACGACTCCACGTCATCCTAGTGATCTGGCGCCAGCTCCTCCGGCGGCTCGGCCGCCTGGTCGAAACGCCCGCATTCTCGACAATGGTGGCGAGTTCCAGGAGAGCTCGAGCCCGAGCAGCGTGGGAAACATCAGCTTCTGGAACGACGGGGCGCCTGCCGCAACATCCTCTTCGGCTGCGGATTCGGATCAGGATGAGGCTGGACAACTCGCGTATATGGACAGCATGTACAGTCGGATCCAGCAGCTCAACTTGCAGCTTGACCGCGACCAAGAAATGCGGATTCAGAACATTGAGCATCACGTCGAGCAGCGGGAGCGCGCCTCACTTGAAGCAATGCAACGGTACGGATCTCATGCCGTCGAAGACAGTGAGAATTTCGGGCTGGTGGGTGCGCAGGTGCCACTGCAGAGCTCCCACGACACAAATGCTGCGACAGTGAACCGCAAATTTCGCCCGCATCAACCTCGCTCCACTTCACCGCCGCAGCCGGCTGCGATACTACCAAAAGATCAGCTTGAGCTGTGTGCAGCGCTGGGTAAGAATGCTGAGCTGCGTATCCGAGCCCGCGAGATCGAGCGCCAGGCAGAAGAAGCGTCGACTGTGATCGAGCAGAGCCAGCGTCAGATGAAGATGGCGGAGCGACGTATCGCGAATCGAGAAGAGAAATTGCGTGCGTTACTCAAAGAAAAGCTGCACTGGCAGAGCGAAATGAAGGATTTGCGCGAACAAGTGGTGGAGGAGAAGATGCGGCAAGTCGACCTCATGCGGCGTTTGGAGACGAACAAACGCGAGACGACGGCTCAACTGGACCACATGGCCCAAACTCTTCGGGACACGGAAGAAGATAACCAGGCATTGCGTGCGTACCTTATCGAGACCAAAAGCCATCTCGCCATGCAGACCAAGCGCTTTGAAGAGTTCGTAAAGCAAGCCCGCGATGAGAAGGAAAAGCTCACCGAGTGTATCGTCGAAGCGCGAGGGAAGTTCCGTGAGTGGAAGGAAGGCGAGGCGAATGCATTGAAAGCGCAACGAGACCAGGCTCTGAATTACTTGCGAGCTGAGTACGAGTTGAAGATCGCGCGGCATCAAGACGAAAAGCAGAAGCTGCGCGACAAGGTGAAGGACCTTGAAGTTTCGGTGCGTCTGATGCAAAAAGACCGGACGCTCTCTCCACTCGAGCTCAGCCTGCGCAAAGCGACCATTTTGGGCAGTAAGGACCATGCCGGTACGACAGAAGCGGAGCTGATCGAAGCCCACGTGCGTATCAAAGAGCTAGAGGCTCTTCTCGAGCATTCGCAGGATTTCCAGAAGAGACAAGAGGGTATCATTAAGGTGTCCGAGGCGACGATCTCTCGGCTGATCCAGGAACGTGAGGTGGCTGCGCTAGATACATTGGCAAACCAGCAAGTCTCGGGCAGTCAGGCTTGGGGAAACTCTGCTCTGAACGCAGACAAGGGACCACTGTCATTGAACTCTTTTTCGAGCTCGGCGTCTGCACTGTCTCTGAGCCCTGGAAAGCAGACTTCGCCGTCGCGTCCCGGTTACTCTTCATCCAGTGCAAGGAGCCTGAGTCAATCATCGGCTCATCGCATTGACCCCTCCCCGCCTCCAGGAAGACCAAAGATGCCAGATCAGCCATTTCGACCAGTTGCCCCTTCACCTCGCGCTCACGCGGTGCTTTCTCCGTCAAGACAACATTCAAGTGAAAGACTTAGGAAGAACGAAGACTCTTCGACGCCGATGCTGAACGCGCCTGACGCTCAAAACGAAGAGAAGACCAGCGCGAGCGACGTCAACGCGAACCCAGAGCGGGCGACACCGAGCGATTTTGTTGGAGAGAAGCAGGTTGAAAATCGCGTTGCAATCAAGCCCGAAGTTGATTCCCGAAGAGCCGAGCACAATGAAGCAGAGGACGACTTGGTGGAGCAGCGTGAAGGCGCGAAAGACGATCCTCCTCAATCAACTCGTGGTGATCTTGAAACTCGGACTGGTGATGCACGTGATACGGTCGAATGCAGCGATGCTACCGCCGATTGCGACAGTGAGGGTGATGCGGATCCTTCAAAATCGCCAAGTGAAATGTGTGAAACACCATCAGTGGAGCAGAGCCGTGAACGGAGTATCCTCTGCAACGACGTCCGAGCAACCGACCCAATTGCAGATACAAAAGAGGGGGCCTCGGGCGAGTTTGATGCGTCTCCTTCAAGGGACTTGCCTCAGGAAGAAACGGGAGATGTTGTTCCAGGAGTGCATCCAGTGCTGTTGCATCAAAACACCGAGTCTGCTCACGAGCCGAACGACACCTCGTCAGCAGACATTGGCCAGAGTGAGCGCAGCGTTGAAGATGAACCGATGACTGCGATTTTGTCGATTGAGAAGAGTGACGAGTTGCCCTCGTCGTCGCATAGCGCCGAACAGTGCGACGTCAGCGACATCTCACCCGGCGAAAGTGGTGTTGATGGAGACGGCGATTTTGTATCCGACCTCGCGATCGCTTCATCTGACGAAGAAGCAGCCGAACGAGGCACTGCCTTCGGCAATCCAAGTGAACTCGGTGGTGATGCAGAGCTACCTGACGTGCTATGCGATGAACACCCGTCACGCGATAGAGATGCAAATCGCGCGGTGGGTGGCGACGGGGATATGCTTGAAGCTGATTCGGAAGCTTTACGCGCACTGCAAGATCGCACGAATCTCGAACGTGACGAAGTTGACTACGATAACCGAGAAGTCGACGGAATCGTGGAAGACAGTATGGATGCAGTTGCTCCTGTTGTTGCCGTCGAATCCGGAGAATTAGATTCCTGTCAAGCTGGTCGCGAGACGAATGAAGACCAAGACGACTCGGGTGTCCGCGATGATGCTGATGATGACAAGAGCGATCGTCAGTTTGCTTCTCTGGCCGCTGACGTGACGTTCGAGGAGAAGTTCACACCGATCGAAGATCTTGATGCGCCCAGAAGCAATGTTTTTTCGGAAAATGCTCCAGATTCGACCGAAGCTGGCGAACCAGTTGTCGCGTGTGGTGATTCCTTTTCATCTGGAGAGGCTCGCGACGGCGATCACGGCACACAAGAGGAATCCGTCTCCAATGGCGCCACTATGATGCGACAGGAGCCACCAAGAGCATCAGCGGAAGAGGCGTGCGGTGTAGTTGTGGATGGCGATGGTCTCGTGCACGCAGTATTGTCGGAAACGATCGATAGGATTGCCCTCGAGTGGAAGTTGGACACGCAACGTCCACCTACTCAGAGTTGCGAAGCTCCTGCCCCACCTTGCGCGATCGATGAGGATCCGATGATCGCCAACACCGACGAGTCTTCCTTCGTGGAAAGTCCACACTGGGATTCCAAGTCGCCGCCCGATGACAACGAGCCGGCATTCGATCAAGCAAGCCTTGTCCGAGATGTTTCTAAGGCGCTGATTGATAGCGTCGAACACGATGCAGTGATGAAGATCTCGGCCGATTTGCTCTCCGGTGGGGCCAGTGCAGCTGAAGAATGTATCATCGGGAACGTGGAAGCAGCTTCCTCTGATGCTGCCAGAGAAGGTACCGTCAAGAATTCCACTGAGTGCGTCGTTGCAGAGCTCGTAGAAGAAGCCGAAGACATTGCTGTGGCGCAACAAGTCGTGGAAGACGCAGAAGAATCGCTGGATGCAGCGTACGTTCCTGCTGCAGAGATTGACGAGGCCGCCGTGATTGAGAGCCACGAGGAGACTTTGCCTATCGAACCGTCGTCGGGACCAGAGATATCAGTCGACAGATTGACCAGAGTGGGAGAGGATCGGCTATCGCTACCTAACGGGACATTCGATGACAACACCGATAGCGCCGAACTCAGCCAACTCGAAGACGCGGTTGTTAACAACGACGACGTCAAGCCGAGCGTTATTGACAGTGAAATCGATCCACGAGAGATTGAGCGAGTGTTTTCGCCAGTCGATCGAATGAGAGAAGACGTCCTCGAAGTTGAAGAGACCTGGACCGATGTCCCTCCATCGCCAAGTTCAAACGACGTCATGGAAGCTTGCAGGGCTGTTCAGAGCACTGCGCACAGATTAGCAGTTGCTCAGGTGATGGCGACGTCACTAGTGATCGCTGCCTCTGCGCAAGTCGTGGGAACTATGGCTGCGAAGTCTTCGCTGCAGGCAAGACCACACAAGCCAAATGGACCATCGGTCGTGTCGACTTCAAGTGGTGGACAGGAAGAAGTTGTCGAGGCTGTCACTCGCGGCGACGAGATTGAGCTTGGGGCAGCTGACCACGAGATCGAGAACGTGATGGGAGAAGCGGATGCTGGTACCACGATGGCGGCAGTTGATGATCTTGGCGTTCCAGAAACAGTTGTCGGTAGCAGTCAAGTCGAAACTGCAGGAGATCCTGCGCCAGACAGCCATGAGCTGTTCAGCTCCGAGGACGGTGCCACGCGATCAAATGCTGAGGATGAACCAAACGAGGAGAAACGTCGAGTTTGTACCGAAGATGTTGACGCTACAGAAGAAAAGCCAACGGCTGCCATCGACCACGATTCCTCCGTTGTAGGCGACCTTTGTGCGACCTCCCAAGGAGAGTCCTACGTTGAGCAATTGCGTGGTGACGAGACGCTTGTGGAAACAGTGGCGAACGGTGCTAGTGAAGATGCAGTTTCGTGTGGTGTTGTGGAGCCAAAGCTTCCAGACCAGTCGACTGAAGAGGGTTCGGTGACCGCGGATCGGATAGAGTCAAGAAGCGACATTTCAGAATCGGCTCCCGGGATCGTGGATACCTTAGAAGGTCGTCCAGAGCAACCATCTAACGAAAGCGAAGCTGCAGTTGTGAGATTCGACTCGCCGAACACAATGATCGCAGTGGCGTTCGTTGAAGAAGTCGAAGAACGGAGCATTGAGCGCGTGCTCGCATCCTTAAGGGAACCCCAGAGCCTGGATGAAGACAAGCATGATCAGCACGAGAGGCAGGTGGCTCACGCGTTCGCGGAGCGTGCAGTGAACCAAATTTGTGAAGACTGTGTGGCGGCCGCAAGTGTGTCTTTGGCCGCTCCGCAATATGTACTTCACTCTTTTGATGAAGGTGAGCAAGGTCACTGTGGTGCTGGAAACGCGGCACTAAGTGAGAAAGCTGGCGATCGGACAGACTCTGACGTGTGCAGCGTGAACGGTGCTGATCGTGGTTTAGACGACAAGCCCGAAAATGGCGGCGCACTGTCACCGCTGTGCTCCACCAGCTCATCTCCTGAGAGTATCCAGCTAATCGATACCCTGAGCCGTGACCCTACGGTTGAGATGTCTTCGGATCAATTCAGCTCGGTCCAAGATGAACAACAAGACAATCCGCAATCAGTCGAGTTTGTTGACGACACCAGTGACTCAACTGATCCTCGCGTGGAAGAGATTACAAGCCCACGTGTCGACGAAACTGCGCTTGTGGCGACAGTTGATGACCACGATCTTGGTGACCCGCTTGAACAACAAGAGCAGAAGTGTGAGACACCAAGCTACGACGAGGTTGGCGGCAATGCACCACAGGAAGACAGCGAGGCCATTCTTTCTTCGCCTGATTCCGTTGAAGCAATCGATACTAGCGATAGTGATCAAGTGAGTCGTGCGCCTGAGAACGTCGAGGAGGAATCGCAGCGTCAGATCTCGAACTCGGTAGCCATCGACACGCTCTCGCCATCAGCATCAATCGCGTCTTTGGACTCCGGAGTCGTTGCTACGTGTATCGAAGAGATCACTTCCGTCATCGAGGCGGCTGCATCGACTCAGTGTATCACATCAAATGAAGGAGTCCTCGATTCCTCTCAAGGCACCAATCCGCAGGAAGACAAAGATAGTTCGACGATAGCCTCCGACCAGAGTGAGATCGTGGAAGAGGATCGTCCTGAAAGGCCCGAGACACCACAGGACACGTCGGCCTTCGTGGAAGTCCAAGCGCCTACTATTGATGCAACTTCGCAGTCGGAGCAGCTAACCGAGTCTGTTGAATCGGTGGCACCAACTGATCTGCAGGTTCACGAGCTGCGAGACAAGGAGGAAACATGTCAAACGGAGCAACCACGCGAAGTGGTTGATTTGGAGCCAGTCGATGTGCCGGAGGACGGCGATCGTCAAGCAAGTAACATAACGGAGTCATTGAGTGAGCTGCCGGTCTGTAAACCGCAAGAATCTATCGAAGCCTCCCAGCCAAACGAGTCCGTCCCATCGGGGCCAGATACAGAAGCGGCTGTCGACGAATCTGAAGTGATCGATGGAACTAACCATCCCAGCGAATCCGTTGTATCGGATCCGTCTGCAGAGGGACAACTTCCCGAGCCTCAAGTATTCGACCCAGGGCACGACCTTGAAGAACCAAGCGAGTCTGTTGTATCAGAGACGCAACTGGACATGCGGAGTGGCGAGATGGAGCCGGAAGATATTGTGCCAAGCTCAGAAGACATCGTGACCAACGTCGAGAGTGTGAGTGCGAGTGGTGTTGAGGACGAGCCTCGAGCACACTCACTAAACTCTGAATCAGGTGCGGATTCTGCATTGATCGTACCCCAGCCTGTCAACGATGAGATTCCAGTTGACGAAGATTCCAAGTCGCGATGTGAAGTAACGCAGACAGTCGAGCCAGTTGTAGACCAGGAGCCAGCGAAAGCTGGCAGCGAACTCTCCAAAGCCACCGATGCGGCTGTGCATCCCGTGGAAGTAACAAGTGAAGCTGGAGACGGCGCGGCGAATTCTGGCGACTCTAGGCCCGACTTGATTCAACCGACTCATCCAGCAGAATCTGCTGCTGCAAGCGATCACATCGAACTATCGTTGAGTGCACCTGCCATTGCACCAGCTGAGCCCCCAGTGCGCGAACGCGTCCCACTAGTTATCGCTGCAGTCGAAGCCGACAGTACGAGTATCGTCTGGACGCCATCCAAAACGGATAGCTGGCAAGAACTCGTCGGGGGCAGCACGTTCAATCCACTCGAGATGTCGATCAGTCGGCCAGCACCCAGCACCTCTTCCACGGTGAAGGCATCCCACCCCGACTCATCGCGTTACCAGAGCGCGATCATTCGCGAACAAATTCGAGACCCAACGTTGATGGCCTACGGCCTGAAACAGGAGCAGGCCACGCCCTTTGCGATGCTAGACGACAAGATCCTCATGATCGACCAGAATGCGCGACACATGCAATACGACGAGAACGACAAAGTGCGTCGGGCAGCGAGTGAGTCTCAGGTCACCTCTGGCAGAGTCGCCGCTATCGAAGGCGTACTCGTCACGAAGCGCAAGAAGATGGAGAATGAAGCACACCGAAAATCGATCGCGTATCGTATCATTCCAGCGTTCAACTACGAGCCTGTGCTGATCAAGTTCCAGTGGTCGGACTTCGTGGTGGCCACGCCCATTCGACTGATGAGCTCGGCGAGCCAGATCAATCTGCTCAACTCCTTGAACGGTGGTTCTGATAGCGCGAAACCAGCAGTTACAATCAGCGAGACGCCCAACAAGACCGCGAAACCACAGATACTGACGTCGCCTATCCAGAAGATGAAGCTGATCTTGAAGAAGGGCGTCAAGCTGCCGTGTGGAACGTACGTGATCATCTCCGTCTTTAATCGTCCCCTTGAAGACGGAAACGAGAACCTGCGGATCCAGATTTACGATGCCGAGAACGTCGAAGAGTTCCAGTACGACTTCCACGAAGACCATCTACGGGAGTACGTCGACGAGTGGAAGGGAGCCGATGACGAAGCGATCGCTTTCTACCAGCGACTCGAATTCAGACGCGAGCAAGGCAGTATCATCATCAAGATGCCCGACAAGATCCGGCAGTCACCGACGGCAACACCGGACATCGACGCCGAGTCAGGCGATGCATCCACACGAGTGTTCACGCCGCCACCGATGGCCCAGCTTTTGACAAACTTGGCGACGACCCAGCCACTGGAGCTTCCCCCTGAGCCACAATATCGATTGTCGCCCAACGCTCCTGCGTCGCCTTCTCGCATGCCACCGCCGCTTGTCCACCAGGCAACGGCCCCGGATCGACTCGAGTCGATTTCATTCATCCCAAAGATCGACGAAGACTCGGAGTCCATCGCGTCGAGCATCTCCCGGCGATGAGGGGCTTCGTAGGTGTACCTGTATATCTCTCAGTGACCAAAGCAATCGTCCTTTCTATTGAAGTCGGGTGTGGGTGGGTGGCTTTCCTTACTTTGGATTATTATGGAGAAGAGCACGCGAACGGAACGTCTATCAGTATGAAGCATTTTTAGTTGGATCCGTGTGCGCGGAGGTTTGGACGATAACGCTGACTCTAGACGGACGCGATGAAGCTCTTGGGGGAGCCGTCCAGCCACTGGCGCAGCTGCGGGCTCTTGAGCGTGGGCGTGATCGAGTGGTCGAACTCGAACGTGTCCTGCTGGAGTGCGACGTCGATCACGGGCGGCGCGTACCGCTTGTGAGGCGACGCTTGCCGTGCCAACGAGTAGTTGCTCGACGACGAGCCGCTGTGAGGGAACGCCACAGAGACGTCCGTGCGTAGCCGAGGTGATCGTCGCAGAGCCACACCGCCGGGCTCGCCTGGGATCTCCTAAGAAAGACAACACGAGCTCGATGTTAGGACTCTTAGTGCCGGATCCGTCTACGCAGTCCAAGACAAACTTACGAAGTCGAGGGCACTGGACTCCATCTCGGGCGGGAAGTCAATGTCATCGAACGAGAACTTCTGGCCGTCGGCCTTGATGAAGCCGCCAGTCGGCGATGTGAAGCGCGGCGACCGGCGCAGACTGTGCGGCGGCTGCAGTCCGGCGGGGGTGGAGATATTGAAAAACTCGGCGACTTGCTCGTTGAAGTCGATATCCAAGTGGCCAAACGAATGGAGCGAGTTGTTGTTGTCCAGGTCGTGGTCGTGGCTGTTCATGCCACGGTAGTGGCTGCTGCCGTGCGGCGGCTCACCAAGCGCTCCCTTGGATGGCATCATGGCCACGGAGACCGTCGTACCCTTGGTGACATTCCGCTTCCTGCGCTTGTTCGCAGAGGTCGCCGTGGACTCATTGCCGCGCACACTGCTGGAGATGATTCCAGTATGGCCGTGGCTGTTGTCGTCGGCAGGATTATTGAGTAATTGCAGAAGGAGCTGCGTGTGCAACACACGTCGAGGCGTGTCCGGAAGGAAGATGCCGCCTTCAGGAGATGAGGCGGTGACTGTTCCTGAGGCGACCGCGCTGCCCGTGCAGATGCGTAGATCTTTTCGTTTCCGCTTGACGTTGCCCTTTTTGGTAGCGCCAGTAGAAGTGGCGAGAGCGCCTCCTGTCTTGGTCTGCGATCGGAAGGCTGCCATCATTCCACCGCTTCCTCCTTGGGCATTTCCAGCGTTGTTTTCAGCATTCTTGAGCAGTACATTGTAGCAGTCCTTGAACACACTGGCGTGCTTGGGCGACATGCCTTTCATCACAGCTCGCAGGTTGGAGGATGAGCCGATGTTGGCAGTGTTGCCTGGTCCTAGCGTCGAGCTCGACGGTTCATCCGAGCCCGAGTCATGCTGGCTCCCGACGCTTGAAGACCCCGACCCACGGCCGGGCGTCGCCGGGCTCTGCCTTCCTGACTTGGACCCTGACATGGACGTGGGTGTGCGTCCTACTTGGCCCAGTGCTTTGCTTTGCTGCTTGGCCATGCGCCGCATCGTGCGTCGCATCGACGAGTACCAGTGGTTCTTGATGGCGTTATCCGTGCTGCATGCAGGAGATCAGTCCACAATGGCCACACAACGAATGAGATACTGGCGTTCAGTAGCTTACCGTCCTGGTAATAACTTGGAGATCTCGGCCCATTTGTTGCCCAGTCGAGTCTGCGCGTCCTCGATGGTCTGCTCCTCCTCGGGCGTCCACGGATCTTTCTTGATGGACGGATCCAAGTGATTCAACCACCTAAACCATCGTATTGAGTCGTGTCAACATTCTCATTTTGCCTACAAATGCTGCCACTGAACGTACCGTGTGCGGCACTGCTTGCCCGTGCGCTCCGTGCCAAAGTTCTCGCCGTTGAGGTGGTCCGAGATGACGCTCCAGCGCTTGGTGCCGTACTCCTCGACCAGGCGGATGATCGCGTCGTCCTCCTTGCGCGTCCACGCGCGGCGCTCGTACGTCGAGCCGTTCTCCCCCTTGGCGTGCTTGGGCATGGTGGCGGGCGTCTCGAGGGTCGCAATGGCCTTGACGTGGCTGGGGTTTTGGTAATTGCCCTTTCACGGCGGGCCAACGCTAGACAGAGGCGCTCGCACAGTAGCGGCGGTGGAGGAGACGGAAAGGAGCGAGAAGAGAGCAGAAGAGGAGGCAGGAGAGGGCGCGCCGCTTTACTCAGGCTGGTGATCTTTCCACTGGCGGCAGTCGTGACGCTTCAGCGGCAGCAAAAGCCCGGCGCGACGCTTCATGATCCAGGAGCTCCGGTGAGCAGGGCTCTGTGGTTAGAAATCGGGTTTCTAAACTGGAAGAGACTGGAGGTAATGGAAAAGGTGACCAATTCCAGGAACCCTAATAAGGGGTTTGCTGCCGGCAACAAGCCAGAGATGCTCTTGTAGAGGGATTAGTATCCTGGTAGATGCTCTTGTAGAGGAAACATTCCATTTTTTCCTTCGACCACGAACTGCATGGAGCCGTTGGAAAACGTTTCGACGACACCACTGGCTGGACCAGATCTTTTCCTTCCTCATCCGCGATTCGTCCAATGACACGGGCGCATTTTGCGCAAGGATGCGGAGGTGGCGGTGGCAAAATGCGACGGTGCGACCTACCGTACACCGCAGTGCCCGTGTCCTGTCGTGTCCAGGCACGTGGATGCTCAACTGGACCAATATTTCGCCCAGCGGAGCCCTTGAACCACAAACCTGAGCCTGTTCCAGTGCAGCGCTGCGTGTTCAACAACACGGCACATTTACGATGAGAAATAGAGCAATAGATGCGTCGCGATCTTGGCCTGCGTCGCTTCGGACGGCCATGCGACGATGCATCATGCAGCGCTCAGCCTCATGAACGAATCCAAGCAAAAGCCACCAGTGGATGCCTGAGAACGTGGTGTGCACCACACAGACGTGAGCGCCACTTCAAGTTTGATTGCTGTCCGCCAACCCCCGTTCACCAAAGTTCATCGCTGGCTTCGAAGATGCAGTTCTATAGCGATGACTACCACGCGATACAAGAGCTGCTCCTTCGAGACAGCAACCGCGAGGATGCGTTTGCCGTTCGACGAGCCTGTCATGAGCTCTCTCGTCTGGTGATGTGGCGTCGACCGACTCGGCTTAAAATGGTTGAGGACGACTTGTTGGCGACGATGGCACCGATCGTCGAGTTGCACGTAGAGCAGAATCCCGACGTGCTCATCGACTTTTGCAGGTTCTTACGGCGCTGCATCTCACTCAAAGGTCCCCCCATCGTCATATCTGCAGCGGGGACAGTGTGGTGAGGAGATCCTGACGGTTTGGTCTTGCAATCGTAGAGCCGACTGAGCTGGATATCCAGTCCAAAGTGACTGAGGCCGGATTCTTGAGGATCTTTCGACGAGCTCTTGAAGTGCATTCGGACAATTGCGTTGTCTTCCAAGAAATCTGCAAGTGCGTCGCACTACTTTGCTTCGACATGCCTTGTGCACCACACGGTGAGCTCACTGCTCTTGAGGGTTCCACGGACTCGGCTGACAGACTTGAATGACCAGCGGACAATCAGATCGAAATCGCACAGAGTGGCTTGCTTCAGTCAATCGCTGACAGCTTGCGCCAGGATTCCATGACTGCTGACGACGCCGAAATCGCCTGTGAAGCTTTGCTCGCCATAGTCTACGAGAACGGTATGACTCTTGACGGACACACAAGTCCTTGAGGCAATTAACGCTGATGGAACTGCACCAGAGTCGACCACAAGCCAAGCAGTGGAAGAATGCGGCGTCTTGCAGTCATTATCTGAGCTCCTTAGCCGCCAAACGTCGTCGAAAGCAGTTGTGCAGAGCGTCTCGCAGACTCTCTTCCAAATCAAGACGCTGCTGCGTCAGTCTAGCGTCGTCACTCGCAAACATCATCACGATTCGTCCACTGATCCTAAGTGGTGTGTGTGACGTAGCCGATACCGAGGACGAGCTCATCGAGCTGCAGTTTCTTGAACGCACGCTGGACTTCCTGGAGGCCAATCGCGACAAATGCGACGCACTGCTGCTTTGGCACGTGCTCAAGTTCTTCGAAATCGCTGTCCGGGACCACGGTACGTCGATATCACGACCACGAAACCACGTCGGTGCTCACATTTCACAATCTGCAGAGGCCACGAAGGACGAGTTCTGCCGCTGCCACGGGCCAGGCGTGGTGATCCAGTCCGTCCAGCGCGCCCGCACCGCGGCCGCTCGCACGCCGCAGCTACTGGGGTGCTTGTACTTCGTGAGCTGCATGCTCTTCAGTCGCCTCGCAGTCGACGCAACCGAGTCCGCGACGGCAGGTGCGTTGTACTTTCTCAGGAGCCGAAGATCGAAGATGTCTTTTGGTTCCGATCTGATTCGCCGAGCGTGGAACGTTCCGACGTTGGATCTCCGTTCCGAATGGTGTGGCTGATTGTGTTCTGCCCTGAATGATTCTGGATGGCAGCGTCTCCAAACTGGCCAGTGGTTAAGCCTCGCATCGACCAACTCATGCAGTCGGCTGCACATCAGTTCGTCCTCCAGATCATGAAGACGATGGGAAGCGAGCCACCGCAAGTCGCCGAGCAAGCCGTTCGTCTACTGGAGCTCGTCGCCACAATCGGTGAGTACCAGACGTTACTGTTTCGTACTGTCCAGAGGCCAACTGCACCAAGGGTTCCGTTTTGGACCCTGGTGGATGCCTCAGTGTGAGGCTTCGTGTGACCCACTTTGCGTGGGTTCACAGGATACACCTCAGCCCTTCTCTTCGATGTGCTGACTGTTGTTTTGTCGGGATGGACGCCCCGAATTCTCAGAATCGAATAGGATCCCTCTGACACGACTCGGCGCATCCCGACAAGTCAAGGTCATCTACAACTCCACATCACATCGAGGTCTTTTGGTGCTGTGTGAACGCGCCATCGCTGCGATTGAAGGCACTTGAGACTCTCAAGTTGAGAGTGTTCGGATGTGATACCCCGAGATCTTCGGGTCAAACATCCAAGTGAATATCGAATGGGTGTCAACGTCGGCGGAAAATAGAACCAGAATATTGAATTATGATTGGTGGATTCGCGGTGACGAAGAGCGACAGCACACCAATCTCAGGCCACTACGTTTATAATCTTAAGGAGGTGAACCTCATAAGACTTCTCCATGTTGAGTCTATTATAAAACAGCTGTAGTAGTATGAATAAACGCATCGAATATCTGTGAACATGCTTTTCAAAAGGTTGCACTGCTGCAATTTGGACGAGAGGGATCCTGCCCGAACCGCATATTTGATCGCTCATCACGTATCAGACAGGCCGGGTTTGGTGTTTACCACTAAAAAGTGACTGGGATATGAGGGTGGTTTTGTTGATCTTGCTTGCTGTGCACGAAAACAGGATTTGTCAACGAAAGCACTCGGTACCCGGGCCATTCACCAGGACTCCCTCTGTGGCAGTCGCCTTGACGCAGTATTGCTTGATACTGCACTTGGTCAGCGTTCTTACGGTATACTGTACTCAGCGTTGCTGTCTTCACCATGTCCGTTGCGAAAATCGACGAGACAGTTAACGCGCGTTCAGGTTGTGCATGTGCAGGGCGGATTCTCCCGTTTCGTTGGTGGACCGTGGCTTTCCCGCGCCTCAGAACGAAGATCTGAGTCGGTGCAAAGTGTGCCAGAATTTAGGGGAATCTCAGGCAGACCACGCCCACTCTCACAAAGGTCTGGCTGTCGACCCCTTGTTGCCTGACTTTGGGACCTTCCTGCGTGCCACGCTCGCGATCTGCCGAGCGCAGGAAACGCGAGTGCACGGAAGCCGAGTCAAGTCTTGAGCCCGTGTGCTGGGGCGAGACTTTCATGTGAAGAACGCCGTTTTGGGTGAGGTTGTTCTGTTCTGCTGCAGCGAAAGCTGCATTTTACCGCTGTTTGACGCCAGCAGCTGGGCTTTCCATTTTTTGTTTTTCTGTTCTACCGAACTGAGAGATCATCATTCCATGCGAGTCCAACCACCCGGCGAACCTTTTTCTCGAGCAACACCACGCAACTAGAAAGTCCACGAATTGTCCAAAGATGGTCATGGTGATTAGATACTAAGTAGAATATCTTCTATAAAAGGTATGTCATTACAGAGTAACAAAGATCACGAAGGGCTTTGAATGATGGAATATGTGACAACAACTGTGGCAAGGTTATCATAAGTGAGAGTCCACTGAAATTACGTGAAACACTATGGCAGAGAGCTTGGACTCGGTTACAGAGACGCCTCCTAGCGACTTGCGGGCACATCACACCGACGATGACACCCGATGTCTGGTGTGTAACCGTGGGTTGTCAGCTGACACTCTTCGGCAGCCTGCACTCTGGGAGTCTGGCGGATCCAACTGGCCAACAGAGTCGCCAGCGGGACTGTTTGTGGAACGCAGGCGTCCACTCCAGGCTGGAGTCCAGCTGTTGCGTGCAGCCCGCTCCGCTCCGCTCCTCTCCCCTCCCCCCCCTCCACTCTTCTTGTTCTCCTCGCTGACGGGGGATGGGACTGGCCCTCTCATCAGAGACTCGAGACCCGCCCGTCCGAGAGCGACTTGGTCTCTCTCGTCCCCTCCTCCTCCTCCTCCTCCTCCGCTTCTCGTCGTGTGGCCGTTGGCTCGACACGCGAACCTGGTCTCACCTCGCCTCGCCCACACACTGCTAAGGCATTCATTCGCCTTTTCGACCGACACGACGCAAGGACCCGAGTCATCTTCCTCCTCCAAGATGCCGTCGTTCCTCGAGAATGTGTTCCGCACCAAGCCGCTGCAGGTGATCCACGCCGAGGAGAACTCGCAGGACCTGCCTCGCTCGCTCTCGCTGTTCGATCTCATCTGTATCGGCGTCGGCGGCACCGTCGGCAGTGGCGTGTTCGCCACCACGGGCGACCTCATCTCCGGCACGGCCGGCCCTGCGGCCTTCATCTCGTGGATCATCGCCGGTGTCGTCTGCATCATGAATGCCTTCGCATACATGGAGCTCGTGACGCGCGTGCCGTCGTCTGGAAGCACGTACGCGTACTCGTACCACGCGCTTGGTGAGCTGCCGGCCGTGATCGCCGCGTGGCTGCTCACGCTTGAGTACGGTATGTCGGGTGCTGGTGTCGCCCGCAGTTGGGCGGGTAAGATGGAGGACTGGCTCATGGAGGACTACCCAAGCAAGGACTTCAGCTGGCTCAACAAGGAGCATTACAACCTCCTCGGTGCGCTCATTATGGCCCTGTCCGTGATCGTGCTGCTTATGGGCGTCAAGTTCGGCAAGTTCTTCGTCAACACCATCACCAGTATCAAGGTGCTGATCGTGCTCTTCATCATCGTCGGCGGCTTCATCGTCATGGACACCAAGAACCTGTCGCCTTTCATCCCCGCACGTGATGAGGAAGCCGGTGCGTACGGCAACAAGGGCATGATCGAAGCGGCGTCGCTGGCCTTCTTCGGCTACATCGGCTTTGATGAGGTGTGCTGTCTCGCCGCTGAGGCCAAGAACCCTCGCAAGATCATGCCTCTGGCTGTGATCGGTGTCGTCGGTATCACCATGTTCCTCAGTTGCTTCGCCTCGCTCGTGCTCTCGGGCATGGTCGAGTACAAGGATGCGACCAGCTTCCCGGACGGCTTCAACGCCCAGAACGCCCACTGGGCTGCTGTGATTGTCCACGCCGGTGAGGTCGTGACGATGCCAGTCGTCGTGCTCGTGTCGTTCCTCGCGCAGCCACGTCTCAACTACGCGCTGGCCTGCGACGGCCTCATGCCGCAGATCTTCGCCAAGGTCGACGACAAGGGCAACCTCTTCATCAACACGCTCATCAGCGGTTCCTTCTTCACGATCATCGCGTTCCTCGTGCCGTTCGATGTGCTGTGGGATATTGTGAGCTTCGGCATCCTGCTGTCGTTCGTGATGTCGCAGTCGTCGCTGGTCATCGTGCGCACCCGCAAGGAGTCGCCAAAGGGTTCGCGTATCGCCATGGCTGTGCTTGTTGCGAGCGCGTGGATCGCCGCGTTCTGCTTCCACATGGGCTGGGAAAACAACGACTCGACCCCTGCGCTCGTGGTCGCCATCATCTTCTTCGTTGTGTACGTCGCCGCGACCGGTTACCTGACGTTCATGTGCCCACAGGAGCCGAACGACCCAGATAACTACTCGGCTCCGTTCGTACCGATCCTCCCAGCGCTTGCTGTGCTTGCCGACTTCTACCTGATGTCGCAGCTCACGCCCAAGGGCATCAAGATGTCGCTGATCTGGATCGCCGCCTCGATCGTGTCCTACTTCGTGTACGGCTACGGCAACTCGGCTGGCCGCACGGGCTGGAGCGCGCTGCTGCACTACATCCCGCAGGACCGCAACAGCATGCGCTCGCCGATGCTCTCGCTGAACGAGGTCACGCCGTCGATCAACGCCATGGTCAAGGAGAAGACCGTCAACTAGATTGTGTAGAGAGCACCGCGAGTCTGGTTATATTGTGGGTCTCGATTGAGTTCCATGCGGACCTAAATATCACAATCATCGTATCCATACCATTTCGTGCGCCCGTCAGTTGACCACCAAAATCGTCCATGTGTCCCACCCCGCTCACAAACCCCCTTACCTTGGCTTGTTTGGAAGGCTTTGCTTGCAGTGCCCCGCTCTGCCTCGGCGCGAGAGCATTAGCGCAAGAGCGCTCCTTGCCTCTCATTGTTGTACAGGGCAACTCGCGACCGAGCACGCGTCGGGGGTGAAATCGCGTGGGCTGATGTACCGTAATAGTAGCTTCCCCTCGGGCTGCTGCTGCGATGAGCTGTTCACTACAGGTTGGACGAAATCCGAGTCATGAGCTCTTCATTTGAGCTCTTACTTCAGCCCTGACTACGGTACTCTCGCTCCAATTGCTCACACTACGACACTGCTCTCAAAATCACCTCTAACTCCTCTTCCTAGCTCTGCCTCGCAGCAAGCTGGTCGCGGATGAAGCTGGAGCTGAGCGTGCTGCCGTCGGTGCGGCGGCAGATGAAGATCTTGAGCGGAGGGAGCTGCTTGGCGGCGCGCTTCTCCTGGATGATCGGGACCGCCGCTACAGTCTCCGTGGATACGACCAGCACAGCGTCGGCGTCGTCGATGACGATCGACGGGCCGAATGCGTCCGTGAGCACGGCAAACTCGACCCGCATTGTCGGCTTGAGAAACGCGACGTATGCGCGGACGTTTTCCTCCCGCGTGGCGAGCGAATCGATGAGCTCGGCGTTCTTCTTCTTGCGTAGCATCTCCTCCGACGTGATGCCGACGATGAGTCGCTCGTTGCTGATGCTGGTCGCCAGCGAGAGAAGCTTCTTGTGGCCGTTGTGGAGGTGGTCGAACGTTCCACCAACCATCACGATGCTGTGGCCTTCAAGAGAGGTCTTGTCGTTCTCGAAGTAGAACATATCGTCTCGGAAGTACGGCTTCGCAAGCGGCGCGAGCGATTGAAAAGCGACGTCACGTAGACCCTCGCGCCTCGCATGCAGCGACTCCAGCGTCGTGGATTCGTCGGTGTCCAGCACGACATCCAGCTCAGGCAGACGCACGAGATCATCCCACGTCGGCACGCCCTTGTCAGGGCTCCCAGCAACGATCCTGCAACGAGCGAACGAACAGAGATATCACCATGAGTCCGGTACCGCCTCGACGAACAGCTGAGATGATCATGGTGACTCACCGCACGTCGAGATCGTACTTGCCCTTGAGCGATACAACGTCCCACGTGAGGTTGTACAACTGACTGGCGTAGTTGACGACCGCGTGGCGGCCGCGGCCGACGACGTAGATGATGAGGCGGTCGCCCGCGGCACTGATCGCCTTGTCCAGGAACACATCGGTCGCCACTTGGTCGCTGCGATCACCACGAACACCAAACCACCACCACAGTCCACAGACAGTCAGTATGAGAGAGTTTCAACCAGCCGGGCGGTGAGGAACCCTCCATGGAGGGATCCATCCGCGTTGATCAGTCGCGACGCACCGCCAATCGACAGGCACGCGAAGCCGCAAAAGCGCCACGGAGAACGGTGACTTCACGCGCTGCACGGGCGCAGCTGACGCCTTGCCACCACGATGCTTCTGCAGCGACACCACGCCAATCACCGCAGCGATGCCAGCGGCTGCCACGGCGATCGTACGTGTGATGGAGCTGCTCGCGTCGGAGGCCATTTTCGCTCGATTTGGCTGCAACGGGACAACACGCCAGTGGATGAGATATGCGTACTTAGTGGGGGTGTGGAATGGATTCCCAAATTTCGAGAATCCCTCCTAGGTACACGTAACCCCTTCTAAGGTTCGCAACGTAACCAGGCCGGAAAAGAGCTCACACAAGACAACCATCAAGCACGAGACGCAAGGACACGGCGGCGCAGAATGCTGGCGACGGAGCGCGTGCTGGGCCCGCGCTGGTCGCAGAAGGAGCTGCGCACGTTCTACATCCTGCTCAAGGCCTACGGCAAGCAGTGGGAGCGGCTGGAAGAGCGGCTGCCGTCGCGCACGAACGCCATGATCCGCGCGCTGTACGACATGCATCGCGGGTATTTGTCGCTGCCAGAGGCGTCGGCCGAGGGCTTCTGCACCATCATGACGGACCATTACAAGAGTCTAGCGGAGTTGCAGCAGAACGAGCTCAGCGGTGCGCGAGGAGAGGAGGAGAACGCCGCGGGCGCAGCCGAAGCGACTGTGGAAGCGGACGTGGAGATGGCGGTTGCGCCGCCGACGTCGCCGCCTCCTCTTCCTCTTCCTCCAACGTCTACGCTACCGCATCCACAGACGCCGGCCACGGTGTGGTCCGTGCTGCCAGTCGAATCCACAGTCGCGACTCCGACGACCGCGAGAGTGAAGGAGGAGACGCCGTCGTCCGACACCCGCATCAAGAAGAAGCGGAAGCTGGAGAAGTTCCTGATGCGCGACGGCTCGCCAGCCGACGACATCGACAGCAAGGTCAGCGCCATGAAGCTGGAGGCTGTTGGCTCGGGCCGTGATACGGAAGAGCAGCACCGAGGAGAACTGAAGCGCCAGCGACGGTCGAGAAAGGCGCTCACAGTGGACCAGCACGCTGCCAACGCCCGCCTCCCACAGAGCGATCGCCTGAGCGCTCCCAAGTACAGGCTGCCGTGGTACCACTGGTTCTACTCGTACGTAGACACGGACTTCTTCGTGCACAACGAGTTTGTAGAGTGTCTCCAGCGCATGCAGTTGGGAAACGTACGTGAACTCCTGGCGCCTTTAGGGCCAACGGAAGTTGATTTCATGTGTGTGTGTGTTGTGTCTGCAGCTCGTGAAAGTGGCGCGGCCGATCTGGTCCTCGGTGCGAGCATCAATGGGCAACCCTCGCCGACTGAGTCAGTGCTTCCTGGGCGAGGAGAAGAAGAAGCTGGAGCACTACAGAGAAGTGAAGAGGAGGGGCGACACTACGCTGGTATGTGCAGTGATGGGTGAAGTCGCTAGCGAATGCTCATCCCTCACTCATGGTGGCGTTTGTGTGTTGCATTAGTCGAATGGATGGCCATACCGAGCGCCTGTCGCATTGGCGAGCGGTCTGCGCGTGGTCGGTACGTCGTGGCTACGTGTTCTCCATTGCCCGTATATGAGTCGTCGACTGAGTCTCGATGTCTGCCTACAGCCCATCTCTCGAACCCACGACGGTTTGTGTTTGGCACGATCGAGAACTTCTCCGTGCGGGACGGAGTCTGCAAGGTGCGACTCGACAACAATGGCAGCCGCGTGTGCTCGCTGGACTCGGTCATGATCTTCCCCGACGAACACACGAAGTTGAACGCACAAGCCTCAGCCGCAAGCCCAAGCTCTCTCGTCGACCAGCCCCTCGCCCCGTCGTCGTCCATCGTGCTTCTCGAACAAGCCTACCAAGACAAGCTGGCTGCGATCGCGTTGGTGCGGGATCTGCTCAAGCGAAAGGAGCTCCTCGTGAACGCGATGACGAAGATGAATGCGCAGGCCCGCATCCTTCGCCACGACTTCACATCCAACAACTACGTGGCCAACAGCACGCTGAGCGATGATACTCTGTTCCAGCGGCAGTACGCCTGGCTCGTTGTGAACCTGGACGTCACGAATCGATACCTGCGGGCAGCGCTCCTACGACTGCAAGACGTCTCGCGTGTCCCAAAGGTACGAACTCACCCAGCATTGATCCGATCAGAAGCCAGAGACTGATTGCATCGATTGCTCTGATTGCAGGTGACACGAGTTGCTGGTGGAGGATCGAGCGAATCCTCAGGCCGTTCCAATTCGATTAGTTTCGCCTCGACGGGGCCAACATCTGCGCCAAGTACTTCAAGCGGCGACTCCCACTCTTCCACGCTTACGCTGGAGCACATGCGATGGGCTGTCAACTTCTTGACGCTCAGCCGAAAGAAAACGTCGGAGCTGGTGGCGTCCATGAACCACGTGGCCGACAGCTCAGCCGCCACATCAGCCACAGCTGCAACCTCGCCGACGGAATCGGCAGCGTTGCCACCTGAGATGGAGGACTTGATCGCCAATTGCCTCTCGCTCGCGACGGTGATCCGGCGTGGCTCGTCGGCGACGATCCCGCCACTCATCACGCAGAAGCTCATGGAGCGGATGTTCGAGTTGCTGGAGCCGCGGTTCGAGTCCAACATGGACCTGTTTGCGGAGCTCCGCTCGGCAGCCGAAGGGTTCAGCGAGATGCAGCAACAGCTTCAACAACCCTCGCTGGACGCGACAGGCGACAAGCTAGTTACATACGGTGGCGCAGGAGGAGCCAACGGATCTTTTTGACGACGAATGGAAAGTGATGCACTTGCGTTTACAGTACTGGATGGAGGGTGGAAAAGTGGGCATTTTGCCCAAAGATGGCGGCCTCGCCTGTCTGTCAGGCCAAGGAAATATCTTGGAAGAATATCGCCCAGAATCAGTACGGTACCTGTACCGACTTTTGCATCTTAAATGTCCCTGAAAATGGGAAGGAAACTACTCTGAATATAAGCCTCTTTCATTTAAGATGTCACGAGTCCTACTGTCCGTATGTCACTATCGGATTGAGGACTTTGGTGCGGTGGTGTGGATCGGCCCATGTCACTATTCTGAGTAGTGTATAGAATTGTAATATCTGGTGGCAAAATCTTGACCCTAATAGAGGCGTGTTTCATTTGAGATGTCGGGACATCTAAGATGCAAAAGTCGGTACCGATGATGGGTTTCCACTTTGTTTCCCCAGTAGTTCCTCTAGTTGACCACAGCCGAGCGAGCGCCGGCCTTGTATATTGCCGTGCCGGCCGAGCTCTTGAACCAGCACGTCCCTGCGTTGTAGTCCGTCCATGTGTAGGCCTTGCAGTTGCTGCGGCTGCGACAGAGGTTGCAGCACTGCTCGGCCGTCGCGGCCAAGCCGCTGCCTGCGTCCGTGCCACTCAAGTCCGCGTTCTCCTGGATCGTCGTGCAGCCCGCCTTGATCTCTCCGGAGCGAGCTCCAGCCTTCTGCGTCGTCGCGCCCCGGCCACTCTTGAGCCAGCACGTGCCCCCGTTATAGTTGCTCCACGAGTACGCGTTGCAGCCCGGAGTCTGCTTGCAGATCGCGCAGCACTTCTCTGCTGCGGACGCGAGAGCATTGCTGATGTCGAGACCAACGTAGTCGACTCCTTCTTCGATTGCTGGACACGATGGAGCCGACGCTGCCTCCTTCACCACGGCCGAACGCGAACCAACCTTGCTGGTGGTAGCGCCCTTGCCGCTCTTCAGCCAGCACGTTCCGCTGTTGTAGTCGGTCCATGTGAACGCGTTGCAGTCCTTGTTGGCCTGGCACAGCGAGCAGCAGCCTTCAGCAGTCGAGGAGAGGACGCTGCCGACGTCGTTGCCGGTGAAATCGACGTTCTCCTGGATGTTTGGGCACGTTGGCACAGGAGCGAGGGTAGGCACAACACCCGAGTACGATCCACTGCTAGACGACGACGCAGCCTTGGCACTCTTGAGCCAGCACGTGCCACCGTTGTAAGTGGTCCACGTGAACGCCTGGCAGCCGTTGAGGTCCTGGCACAAGCTGCAGCAGCCCTCAGGCTTGGAACTGAGCGCGCTGCCGATGTCAAGCCCCGCGTAATCAACGTCCTTCTCCAGCGTGCTGGCACTGCACTGTGGCTGCGCGGCAGGGCCTTGGTTGATGAAGTTGGTGACCACATTGCCGACCTCGTGGCCAGTGTACATGATGAAGCCGTACGGGTTCACCGTGCCGTCGCGCTGGAGACTGGCGTCGCTCACGAAGATGTTGCTCGTGCCCACGACACGCAGCTTTTCATCCGCACAACGCTTGGTATCGCTGGCGTCGCTCGACGTGTAGCACGAGCCGCCAAAGTGGTTGGTCTTCCAGTTCTTGTTGCGGTCCACCCACGCCTCGACGCTCTCGCCGGCGTTGGCCGACACGAACGTCGCGCCCGAACGCTGCAGCATGTCGACCACCTTCCTGGTGTACGACTTCATGGCTGCGACGTCGTTGGTAGTCGACAGGATGATCGTCTTCTTCGTGAAGCCGATCCACTTGCCGTCCGCATTGAACGACGAGTAGTCACGCGACTCGGGGTTGTTGACGTACAGCGCCGCGAAGAACGCCTTCGGGTTGGACGCGAAGTCTCCAAAGCCGTTCGCGTTGATCGTCGTCTGGAACTCGTAGTCGCGTCCGTTGACCTGGTAGTTTTCGTAGCCGATGAGCACGGGGCCAGGGATCGAAAGCACGCCCGACTGGTCCACCATGTACTGGTCGGTCGCCCACTTCTGGCTCTGCTTGTTGATCACCGCGTTCATCTGCGAGTGCGTAAACGACAGAAACACTGGGTTCGTATCGAAGAGGTTCTTGCCGACGTTCTCGTTGTACACCCAGCCGCCCGTGGCGTTGGACTGGAGCACGCCTGGGAAGTCGGAGCGGCGGCGGAGCATCTCGAGCTGGTCCTTGGGGCCAATGCCACTCTGGATCAGCACCTTCGGGGTGCTCATCGCACCGGCGGCCATGATCACAGCGCCACGCGACGACACGGCGACTTCGGTGTTGCCATTGTACACGACACCCGTGGCGCGGCCGCGGTAGTGCTTGATGTACGACGCCGTAGCGTACGTGATGAGCTTGGCGTTCGGGCGGTTCTTGAACGCACCGTAAAAGACCTTGGCGGGCGCGTCTCGGAGTCCGTTCTTGAAGGCAAACGGCGCGTGGCCAAATGTCTTGTGCTTGTTGTTGCGGGCGGCCTCGTCGTTAATGGTCACTTCGTTGTATTGGCCTTGCTCCTTGAACGCCTTGGCAACGATGTCGTATGCTTCCTGGAGGTACCGCTTGCCATCCGGCGACGGGCTGTCCGTATGGCCGACCATTTGTTCGATCGCGTCGTAGCCGGCGTTCATGCTGGCCGGTGAGAACGGCCACTTGGAGTTGACGACGTACGAGTCCGGCGCGCGGAAGTAGAGCGCCGCGTTGATCGACGAGCAACCGCCCACGAGCTTGCCCAGGAACGACGGCTCGTCGCTCATCCAGTCGATACGGTACTTGGCGTTCTGCGCGTTGAAGATCGAGGCCGAGCCGTCGTACTCGCCCGGGATGTCGAACTTGGTGTAGCCCTTGCTGGCCGCGTACGCAGGGCCATCCGTGCCTCCGGAAGCCTGCAGCGACGGACCGCCGGCCTCCAGCACGAGCACTTTGATGGACGGGTCTCGCGAGAGGTACTCCGCGGCGACGAGACCGCCAGGGCCACTGCCGATGATCACGACGTCGTACGTGTCGATGGCGTGGACAACAGAGACGACGGAGAGAGCCACGACTGAGAGTGCGGCCACGAGTGCCGACTTGATGGAGGAGAGCTTCATGGCGAAGACGAGAGGCTTGCAATGCTGACTCTCAGGTGGTAAGTGAGACCGTGAAGATTGACAAGTGAGCTCCCCTTCAAGACTCAAGAACGAGCCGTGACATGATCGAGTATGAACTCCAAGTGCTGGGACGGTACTGACAGCACCCACGCAGCACCCACTGTACCCGCGCGTCCATTGTTACGCAACGATCCGTCGAACCGAATTGTCGCCCATCGAGGACATAAATCGAGGTTCAAGTGGATGCGAAACTGAATGGATCAGTCAACGCTGGCACATTTTTTGGAGACAAGTGGGCAGTCCCTCTCTAAATCAGTGCCTGGTGAGGAGAAGCATTTCAGAAAAGATGTGAATCTAATATTTTAGCACAGATTTGGACTCATCGTCCCAAACTCGTCTTTCAAACGACGAGACACAGGCATCTGCTGTGATGATGCATGAGAGCCGCAATTCCAGCGTCAACCATGCTGGTGGAGAAGAAGTCCTTCCCTTCGTACTGTAATCTAGATCATCAGTCACATCCAACGAGAGACTCCACCGCACGCATACTGCAGCAGTAGGATGCACATCTTCACGGTGTTGTCTTGGACGCCACCAGCCGCTGCTCTGGTCCAGCGGACGCTCCATACTGTGTCAACCGACAAGATGTGAATCCTACGGACTCCAAGATCGGTTGTTCGTTTGTTGGAGACTACATTGGCACCGTGGCGTGAGTCTCGAATTCGAAAACGAAATGGATGCCGTCCAATCCTAAAATACGGTAATCCAACTTTACAGAACCATTTACTGTTTATTTCGTGGTTTACCGTATCGGATACGGTAACCGCGAAAAGACGCCGCCTTTGTGGTGCAGCCAGCTGAGTGCTCCCGTAGCTTTTCTGACAGCTCCACTTGAGTATTGGGCTCATCAGCTGGCTATCATGTGGCCCTGGATGCCCTGGAAGCTTCAATACTCGTGGGCGACGGCTGCGCAATGTGTGACTTGGTGCTTCATATGGGAACCAGCATGAGAGGCAGAGAGTGCCAGTGAGCCTCGATTCGTCACCACGGTCTCACTTTTCAATATCACTCCCCACGTCCACACCAAACGATGAGAAGCTATGCTGCGGGTGCACCTCACAGGACGGTGACAACGAGTACGATCTCCACCTTCATATCGGCGCGGTCTTCATCCTGTTCGGCGTCTCCGTCTCAGGCACACTGCTGCCGCTGCTGTCAGCTCGAGGGCGATTCCAGGAGACGCAGTCCGTTGTGATGGAGTGGCTCATGTCGTTTGGCTTCGGCGTCGTGCTGGCGACTGGATTCATCCACATGATGGCGGAGGGCATCTCCATGCTGAGCCATCCGTGTCTCGGCAGCGTCGTGGAAGAGTACGAGAGCATCGGCTTGGCAGTCGTGCTCGCCACAGTCATCGTGATGCAATTCATCGAATGCGAGAGCGCCGTTTTCCACGCAAACGGCAACGAGACGTCGGGCGGCCACGGCCACGGAGGCCACGAAGGCGGCCACAGTTTCGTTCCTGTCCAGCGGTCGCTTGTCGTGACGTCGGCAGGCCAGTCATTCTTCGCCATCACGCCGTACGACAACGACATGATGTACCATCCGCACGGCAAGCCCAGCATCGCGATGGTGTCGGGGACTCCAAATTCTCGGAACGACGCGGTCAAGGCAGCCAAGCGCAAGCTCGCAGCGATGCTGTTTGAAGTCGGCGTGATCTTCCATTCGATGGTAGTGGGCGTGAACCTTGGCGTCACAAGCGGCTCAGGATTCAAGACGCTGCTGGCTGCCATGTGCGTGCACCAGTTTTTCGAAGGCATCGCACTGGGCGGCAGTGCGTTGGGTGCCATGGAGAGCATGAAGAAGGTGTGGCTCATGAACTTGGCCTTTGCCATCACCACGCCGCTCGGCATCGTCTTCGGCATCCTCATTCGGTCGTCGTATTCGGAAACGTCCACTGCGTCTTTGTGGGTCCAGGGCATTCTCAACTGCGTCGCTGGTGGGATTCTGCTATACACGGGTCTCGTGGAACTGCTCACGTACCAAATGACGACGAACAGCGAGTTCCTGAGTCGTCCGGGCAAGCAGCGGTTCTCGCTCTATGCTGCCTACTGGCTAGGAGCTGGCTTGATGGCACTCATCGGCAAATGGGCATGAGAAAACTGTGAGATGGCCACAAACACAACTATATTAGAGGAAAATGACGCCAAAATCGACAAAGTCTCTCTCTCTCTCTCTCTCTCTCTCTCTCTCTCTCTCCACCGTGTTAGTCATTTCACACTACTCGCAGCCTCGAACTGAGATGCTACGTTCTTGTGATCTAAGCCCACTTGCCGATCAGGGCCATCAAGCCGGCGCCCAGCCAGAAGGCCACGTACAACACGAAGCGCTGCTTGCCTGGACGGCCAAGGAACTCGGCGTTGGTCGTCATCTGGTAGGTCATGAGCTCTACGAGACCCGTGTACAGCAGGATGCCACCAGCCACGCAATTGAGCACGCCCTCAACCCACAGCGCAGTCACAGAAGTGTCCGAGTACGTCGTGCGGATGGCAATGCCGATGAGAACTCCCAGTGGCGTGGTCACAGCGAAGCCAAAGTTCATGAACAAGACCTGCTGCACGCTCTCCATGACGCTGAGCGCACTGCCGCCGATGGCAATACCTTCGAAAAACTGGTGGAAGCACATGGCCGCGAGCAGCGTCTTGAAGGCGGAGCCGCTCGTCACGCCCAGATCCACGCCAATGATCACCGAGTGGAAGATGACACCCAGTTCGAACATCATCACCGCGAGCTTGCGTTTGGTCGACTTCTCCATGGGATTAGCAGCTCCTGTCTTCTGAGTGTACGGGTTCTCTTCGTCGTTCGGTGTCGGCATCACAACGACAGGCGAAGCCGACGTGGCTTGTGGAGCACCGTGGGCATGGCCGTGGGCGTGGCCGTGGTTGTCTTTCTTCGCAAAAAACACGACGCTCTCACACTCGATAAGGTGCATGATGACGACGGTGGCGAGGATGACAGCAAGCCCGAGACTCTCGTACTGCTCGACGACGCTGCCCAAGCACGGGTTACTGAGCATTTGGATTCCGTCGTTCGCGACGTGGATGAAGCCCGTGGCAATGACGACGCCGAAGCCAAAGGCCATGAGCCATTCGATGATGATCGAGCGAGCCGACAGGAACGGCACCTTGGACGAGATGATCGGCAGCAGCGTGCCAGCAAGGGACACGGCAAAGAGGATGAAGATGGCACCGACGTGGAGTCCCATGTTGTACTCGGCGTCGGCGTCGAGGGCCGCACAGCCGCAGCAGACGTCGTCGTCAGACATCTTCATCGTCTTGGTGGGAGTGCTGGTACTGTAGTGGAGGGAGTGGTGCCTTAGGGGAAGTTAAGGAATGGTGAGACCATGCAGACTTGGACTTCGACCGCCGTAATGGTGATGGTGGGACCTGGCTCACATCCAAGCGAGTGTAGCCGTAATGAATGATGATTTTACAGCCCCTGTCGTCGGAAGAGCCGACGACTAGCACGAGCCCGCCGTCGTCGGATAACCGGAATCGTCTCAGCAGAGAACGTGCTGAGATACTGCTTCTGCCGTTGGTGGTTGGTAGAGATACAGTACAGCAAAGAGCCCGGCTCATTCATCTCCAACGTCGTCCTGGTTACCGTTACGAGAGTCCGACGTTGAGTCGGGCAGTCAGACGGTATGACTGCCCGACTCAACATGCTCAAGCTCGCCCTGCTAGTACTACGTAGTACTGTGCGACCACTAGCCACGCGTGACGACTCGTCACTGACGAGCAGGGAAGCGGAAGCGCGTTAAACCGCGACAAGCTGCAGGCTCTTGCCTTCTCCATGCAGCAGATCACAGATCACATTCCAGTCTGGCCAGCGATTGAAAGCAGTGAAAACTCGATTATAAAAATGATGAAACCTCATAACTTAGCATCTCTTCATGTAATACATTGTCTAAGCCCACTTGCCGATGAGCGCCATCAAACCGGCGCCCATCCAGAATGCCACGTACAGCACGAAGCGCTGCTTGCCCGGACGACTCAGGAACTCTTCGTTCGTGGTCATCTGGTAGGTCATGAGCTCCACGAGGCCCGTGTACAGCAGGATGCCACCAGCCACGCAGTTGAGCACGCCCTGGACCCAGAGAGCGGTCGTCGACGTGTCCGAGTACGTCGTGCGGATGGCAATGCCGATCACCATACCCACGGGCGTCGTGATAGCGAAGCCGAAGTTCATCATCATCACCTGCTTGATGCTCTCCATGGCACCCAAGGCACTGCCACCAATGGCAATCCCCTCGAAGAACTGGTGGAAGCTCATGGCCGCGAGCAGCGTCTTGAATTCCGAGCCGGAACCGACGCCGAGGTCGACGCCGACGATCACCGAGTGGAAGACCACGCCCATCTCAAACAGCAGCACGGCGAGCTTACGCTTGGTCGACTTGTCCACGGCTCCAGCACCGCTGGCCTTCTGAGTGTACGAGTTCTCTTCGTCGTTCGGGGTGACCACGACCGACGGGGAGGCTGACGACACGATGGCTGAACCGTGGCCGTGCGCGTGGCCGTGGCCGTGCATGATGGAGCCGCTCTTGTTGGCAAAGAACACGGCGCTCTCGCACTCGATGAGGTGCATGATGACGACGGTCACGAGCACGACGGCGAGTCCGAGGCTCTCGTACTCCTCCACGATGCTGCCCAGGCACGGGTTGCTCAACATCTCAATACCCTCATTGATCATGTGGATGAAGCCCGTGGCGATGACCACGCCGAAGCCGAAGGCCATGAGCCATTCGATGATGATCGAGCGAGCCGACAGGAACGGCACCTTGGACGAGATGATCGGAAGCAGCGTGCCTGTGATGGAGACGCCGAAGAGGATGAAGATGGCACCGATGTGGAGCCCCATGTTGTACTCGGCGTCGGCGTCGAGGGCCGCACAGCCGCAGCAGGCTTCTTCTTCAGACATCCGCATGGTAGTGTAGCTGTGTGGAAGTGTGAAGTGGGGTCTTGAGGGGAACTTCGAAAGTGAACACGTTGGGGACCAAGTCCCGGCTCACAGTCGACCGAGTGATTCGAGTTGGGGGTGCGAAACTTGATGGATGCAGGCAGAAACGAGCCTGTTTCGCCGTCGGAGAAGCCGACGACATGCTTGGGGCCGCCGCCGTCGGACAAACGCCTCGAACTCACTTCCGTACAGCCACTGAAACGGAATTTGAGATTCGCGACAGTCTGAAGCAGAACTTTAGCCTAGGGAGGGCGCTGTGGCCATCCGAAAGGCACTGAGTGTCGTAGGGCCCAGGACCGCTGCATATTACTGCGGCATTACAGCGGCATTTGGATCCCTTGGGGACAAGGGTGTCGCAGTGTCAACCAAGAACGTTAGAACGTGGAGTTCAGTTTTGACTGGAGTTGAGTATACGGAGACAGTGTCTCAGATATGAAAAAAAGGTGAAACGGATGCGATATTTTCCAAAACAAGGTGAGACGGTGGCGTATCAGGCCGCCGTCGGACAAGCCGGGGGGATTCTCACTGACGATGACGGAGTCGGAGACGCATCCGAATGGCGTGACGCCATTCGTATGTT
>JAADXN010000100.1:0-48257 GCA_023337875.1 Pythium apleroticum | reverse complement strand
GAGTCGTTAACTGTCTTCGCACTGTGATACTGCAGTCGTCTCTCCAGGAGAAGCGCGACTCACAGCGGCTCTTCGGCAAGCGGTAGGCTCATGTGATCACACTGACTGCACTACAGCGCGAATTGGTCTCAATACGGACGCTTGTTTCCCAGGCAAAACGGCGGCGGAGAGGACAGTGAAGTGGATTCGCTGCTGAACGAGCGCCGCGCGGTGGACTCGTCACGCTCGCTGGCTAACAGTATCATTGAGTGCGTTACTTGAGCTTGCGCATGTGTTGCTAGCGTTCAGCTGACGTTGCCACGCAACATTTGCATTGTAGGCAGGCGCTGGAGGCCAAGTCGTCGCTGGAGAACCAGCGCTCGCGGTTCACGGCATCGCGTGGCAAAGTCAACACGGTCTCCAACTCGTTCGCGGGCATCAACTCGCTCATGGACCAGATTCGACGCAAAAAGATGCGCAACAACACGATCATCGCACTCGTCATCGCGGGCTGCGTGTGCTTCACGCTGTGGTGGACGATTCTCTCGAGAACGTGATTTATCTAGAAAAATTAACTTCTTTTTGGAGGACGCATCAACTCGACCAATCGACTTGGCCTTAACAGCGAAGTGGATGGATGGAGAGGGCACTCTTGTAGACCACGTCGCGAAAGGAGCAACGTCACCAACGAAGGACGCGAGTGGTGAATCAAAAGGCAAGCGGATGCATCAGTCTCGCTTCGTTATATAACCCCTGATTACTGAAATGCCACGTGGGTATGGCCAGGCCAATGCCAAGTTTCGGCATCGTGGCCGGCGGTAAGACGACAAACGTCCATGCCTCAATGACCACAAACGTCCATGCCTCGAAACTCACCCCACATAACGCTATACTACTGCCGTTTCACTTCTCGAGTCAACTCCCTCATTTGCTCTCCTACATTGAAATCCAGACCAGTCCCAGAATGAGCCCTCAGATCAAGCTCACATACTTCGACGCTGCTGGTCGCGCGGAGCTCTCTCGTCTGCTCTTCGCCCTCGGTGGTATCGATTTTGAAGATGACCGTCTCGACATGATGGCGTTTGGAGCTCTTCAGGAGACGTTCCCTCTCGGTCAGCTGCCTCTACTCACTGTTGCCGGCGCCGTGTACCCGCAGAGCATGGCGATGGCTCGTTACGCCGGCCGCCTGAGCGGCCTCTACCCAGCGGATGCCCTTGAATGCCTCAAGATCGACTCAGTGTCCGAATCGCTGCTGGACGGCTTCAATGCGATGGTGGATATCAAATGGCTCACTCCGGATGAGACCGTCAAGGCTGAGAAGACCAAGAAGCTACTCTGCCAAAGATCTACAGCCTCATTGAGACGATGGTGGCCGGAGAGTACGTGCTCGGTGGCAAGCTGAGCCTTGCGGATGTGCAGCTCTTCGACTTTTCGACGAACAGCCTCGCAGCTTTCCCAGACTTCCAAGTGTCCGCGTACCCCAAGATCCAAGCGATCGTCGAGGCCGTGAAGGTACACCCGAAGATTGCCTCGTACCTGGCAAGCCGTCAATGAGGTTGGCGTCTCGTTCTGCTGGAAGGATGGGTAGAGGATACTAGTCCAAGAAACGTGTCAGCACAAAACGCTCAACTTCTAATTCGATGTAGAGTTCATATTGTTGACGGAAACCGTACGCTTCAGCTTGGTGAAGCGTAGAGCTTCTAAGAAGCACGCACATCTTACACGAGCAGGGGGCTGCTGACGACGGAGAAGCCCGTGGCGACACCGCCTTCGTTCGTCCCTGACAACTTCGTGCGCAGCAAGTGACCCGCGTGCTTGTTCAGGATCTCCTTCCCGTCATCAAACAGCGTCGTAATGTACAGACCGAGCTCACTGATCGTGTTGCCGCTCGCCGTGAGTCCATTGCGCACGAGGATCTACAAAACGTAACGAGTCAGCGAATACAATCCAAAGAGGAGACCGTTGTAGGCAGCGTACCGCGGCGTTTTCGTTCGGGAAGATGCGCTCCATGAGGATGTACGACTCAAGCTCCTCGGGCGACATCGAGTCCATGGCCTCGGCGACTTCATCTCCGTACAGGTTATTCCCACCGCCCTCGCGCTGTGGCTTGAGTACGTACGCGCGAGAGTTATCCTTGGCCATTTGCTTGATCTGCGGCGTCTTGTCCGAGTCCTTCTCCAGACCCCAGAGCCCAGCAAACGACGTCTCGAGCAGCGTGGCATCTTCGTTGCTCATGAAGCGACGCAGAGACGCGGGGTCGGCCAGCACCTGCTGGACCTTCTTGGTGCCGGCAAGGTGGTACGCGATGGACGGGCATTTGATCGCATAGGAACGCTCAATCAGCGTACGGCCCTGCCACTCCTTCTCCGTCGGGTAATCGTTTGGCGTGTACGCGGAGCGGTAGTACGCGACGGCGACCTCCACGCCCTCGACGAAAAGGCGGCGCTTGCCGTCAAGTGAGTCGTTGATCGACGCCTCAGCGTCCATCTCCGCCATCGTCTTGCGCAAGACGCGGATGCCATGGTGCGACAGCAGGTTGTATTCGATCCAGCGCTGATCAATCGAGTTGGCTTCGTTCGGCTGCACAACAAAGACAACAATCGCACTAACCAGCCACCCATCAGCCTCCTACCAATACGTGCGAGCTCGACAATAACGTACTCCTTGACACCGTAGTGCTTGTGCGCAGTCGCAATGGCGTTGGGTAGCTCCAGGATCGCGTGGTTGACTGGAAGACGGTTGACCAACTCGTCGAGCGGCACCTTGTAGTGCTCCTGCAGCACTGGGAGCTGCTTGGCGAGGCGCTTGACGAGAAAGTCGTGCAGCTGCGACGTCAGCGAGCTGATGCAACCGAACGACGACGAGATCGTGTTAAGCTCGACCTGCAGAAGGCGCTGCGAGTCGCCAGGGGTGTCGGCCTGCGGCTCGTGGAGCATGTAGTCCGAACGGTGGATGCCCAGGTACGCCTTCTGCTGGATACCCTCCGCCTCGATTTGCTTGGATAGATCTAGCAAGCGTGCCGTGAACTTGTCCTCGTGGACGACGCTTTCCAGCGTCTTGTGAAGCCACGCAAGATCGCGACTGGCTCGGTCCACAAGGCGGCCGTACACCGGCGAGAGCGCGATGCCGTGCTCGAACTGGGCCTTAGGGATCTGCACAGGGAGCAGACAGAACGGGATGTGCGTGAATGTCGCGAGGTCTGCAGCATTCGGCACAGCCGCCTTCCAGCGCACGAGCATGCCGTGGGCTGCCGCCCAGGAGATCGCGTGCTCCTTCACTTCGTCTAGCTGCGTCCGGGTGAGCCCAAGGACGACGCCATCGTGGACCGATGGGTCGGCGTTGGCGGCGCTGCCACCCGCCACTGCGTGCTGGTTACCGAGCGAGGCCGTGGCCAAGAGATCCGCCATGTTGAGAGAGGAGGAGTGTCGCGCGTTGCCGCCTCAAGTCAAATGAGCTCCTCGGGTGTGGAGATGCCGTGACGTTCCGATGGATGCGCTGAAGTGAAGCTGACTGGGAGGAATGGAGCTGTTCGATTGGCGGAAATACAAATGTTATCCAAAATAACCACCCACGTAACCAACGAGAATGTCGGTCGGATTGCGTAACGGATTGCGTAGTAGGGGTACAGTGCGTGGCGTAACCCAGCCGGAGCGTTCAAGTTCCTCAATTAGCCTTGGGAAAGCTAATCACGCTGGTGTGCATCTTCTTGCTTCGACGAGGAACACAGTTGCAGCAACGACGACAGGGGACACGAGATGCATCCATGTCCCTTCGATAGTGCTCAACGAGATTCGATTGTGGCGGAATGTGCTTATCCACCCATGGGAGGTTGTCTTGGGGCGTGATGAGCCATCGATTCTGAACAAAATCGCACGAGGCTTCATGTGCGGCATCCAGCCAAACAGCGCTCCATTACTACTGGGAAGCCATATGCACGAGTGATCCTTGTTGTTGCCGCTTTGGTGCGAGCTCGGCTTGGAGGGAGAGACCACAAACTTGGCTCCATTGCCAAATTAGCTTAGCCTCAAATAAACTAGTTCACTTTGTTGAATGGCTCCAATTGAGCAGCTCCATCATCGCTCGCAAATCACCAACCCACCCCGACTGGAGGCACCGCCATGGGCAAGCTGCGCTGTCACTACGAGGTGCTCGCGCTCGAGCGCGATGTCGCGCCAGGTGATATCAAGAAGGCCTTCCACAAGCAGGCGCTCAAGTGGCATCCGGACAAGCACCAGAAGAACGGCATCTCGGCCGAGGAGGCGACGCAGCGCTTCCAGGAGATCCAGAACGCGTATGAAGTGCTGAGCGACCCGCACGAGCGCAAGTGGTACGACGAGCATCGCGACCAGATCCTTCGCGGTGACGATGACGAGGAAGGAGCCGCCAACGAGAACGAGCTCAATCTGTTCAAGTTCTTCAGGTACGCCTGGCGTTAGGATTGGTGATGTTGTGCTGTGTGTACCCATGATGCTGACTGCGGGTTTGATTGCAGTGCGTCTGTGTACTCGGGCTTTGGCGATGACGAGAAGAGCTTCTACTCAGTGTATGGCGCTCTCTTCGAGAAGGTACGAGAGCCATCATCCGCGTTGCGATTCGTGGGCTGGTTGATACTGATCTGCCGCTGCTTCCTAGATTGATACTCTGGACAGAGATGGTGCCGGCTCAGGAGCTCATCCAGCGCCTGTTCTGGGCAACAGCGCCACGGATATCGACCAAGTCAACTACTTCTACAACCACTGGATGTCCTACGTCACGCAGCGCAGCTTTGGCTGGGTGGACGAGTACAAGACGACGGACGCGCCGACCCGCCAGATCCGTCGCGCGATGGAGAAAGAGAACAAGAAGCTGCGTGATGTCGCGAAGAAGGCGTTCACTACTGACGTGCGTGAGCTCGTGGAGTTTGTGCGCAAGCGCGACCCGCGTATGATCGCGTACCTCAAGAAGAAGGAGAAGGAGCGCGAGGAGCAGCTTCGAGCGGAAGAGCAGAAGAAGAAAGAGAAACAGGCGGCATACGAAGCGCAGCGCGAGGCGTTCCAGCAACAAGAGCAGGAGCGATGGGCGGAAGGCAACCACGAGACGAGTCGGCTCGCGGAAGACCATATCCAGGAGGAGCTCGAACGCCTCCGCAAGAAGATGGACGCTGACTTGCTGCTCTGCGATATCTGCAACAAAACGTTCAAGTCGGACAAGCAACTGCAAAATCACTTCACGTCCAAGAAGCACAAGGAGCGAGAGGTGGAGCTGGGCATCGTGAGCGAGTTTGACTTGGTGGAAGACGAGCTGGATCGAGAGCTGCAGGCCGAACTGGAAGAAATGAAGCGAGCGAAGCAGCAAAAGGCGAAGGAGCAGGAGGCTGCTGTCAACGTCGCGATGGAAAACCTGGCAGTTGAAGAGGAGGACGAAACTGCAAATGCCGAGGCGGAAGCGCAGGCTGAAGCCCTTCGCGAGAAGGAGCGGATCCGCCTGGAGAAGGAGCAGAAGGCCGCGGAGAAGCGCAAGGAGCGAAAGGATGCCCGCAAGACGAAGAAGAAAGAGGAAGTGGAGAAGATCGTCACGGCGGCAAAGAAGAAGGACATTGACTCGGACGAGGAAGATGGTAAGCGCGGCAAGGGGTCGCGTGGAAAGAAGAAGAGATAGAAGACTTGACGCTGCAACGAAATAGAGATTTGTTCCGGGTAGATTGTGTTGTTACTGATTTCCTGCGGCGGCGGAGGCCTTCAGCGACGCCGCGCAGTCGGAACACACAGGCATCCACTTTGAGGCGGCACATTTGGTCACAGCAGCCGCTGTGGTGCAGTTAGAGCACTTGATCTCGTCGGCGTCTTCAGGCGTCTCCGCCTTCTTCGTTTCCACCGTCTGGCTGCTCGCTTTATCATGCAGTGTCATCTGAGCTCGCTCGCGTTCCTCTTTCCATGTTGCTACTCGTGCACGCTGAGCGGCACGACGCTCATCGTCCTGACGCTTCTTCACCGCCTTGTCCTCCTTCACGCGAGTATCCAGCTCGTCGAAATTGCTGTGAACTTGGTCAAACAACCAGTTGAGACCATGCTCCAATCGATCGTCGACCATGTTGCTGTTGGCCGACGGCTTGGCGATGCACGGCACGAGCTTGGCATTGTGGAACGCAGCTAGATTGAGCTGGTGGAAGAGTTTATCTTCAGAGAGCGCTGTGGGCTGATCACGCTTGTTGGCGAAGCTGCAGAAGTACAGTCAGCACCCTTGCTATAAGAAAACCATCCTAATCACGTACACGAGAAGCGGTTTGCTGGCCATGTTGTCGTGGCGCATCGCGTCGTGCAGCTTCGTCGACGCTTCTTGCAGCGAGCTCTCCTTCGACGAGTCCACCACGTACATCACTCCATGGGCCTGTCAACCATACGAGAGCTACTCGTTAACGTCAGTGGTCACTGGTAAGCAGGTAACAAGCCTCACTCACGTCTGAGTAGTACTCTCGCCACACGTTACGGAACGCCGGGCCGCCACCGAGATCGTAAAATGTGGCCGAACCCGTCTCAGTCTGGAACGCAGCCGACGTGAAACCTGCACTGGGTACGTGCTCCTTCTCCAAGTCGCCCTGGAGAGTTGACAACAGCGTCGTCTTGCCGGCACCGTCGATGCCGATGATCAAAATCACGATCTCCATCGTGCGTTGTACTGCGGTAGCTGACAGGCTAGTTGCACCCGAGGATTCCTCGACCTGGTTGCTGCCGCTGCTGCTTCGACTGCTCTTCCTCTTCGCTTCCTCTGGCTTGAGACACATGCGGTGGACGTTGTGTTCGGTCTTTCCATCGTCGTAGAGCACTGTGAACGAATCTGTTGCTGCGTCGACGGTTGTGATCACGCCTGGATAATACCGAGGCCGTCCCTTGTATCGCGACGCCACGCGGTCGTTCACCTTGTAATCAACATACTCGCACTGCTGATTAGAGTCTGACAAGGAGCCTGAGCTCCCCACAACAATCCGTGCAGCGACGATCTCCTTGATGAATCCTACAGGTTCAGTACAACAACCCAGTCACAAACAGAGACACTAGGTGGAAAATGATCGTTCACGGCGCCGTACGAGTCACAGAGCTCGGCTTTTCCCGCAGGATCTGGTGCGCTAGGTCGTCCATGACTGGGATCACGCTCGTCGACATGAAGTCGACCATCTTGCGTCGATGGGTGAGCTTCTTCGCGTACCCGACCGACGCGCCGTGGGCAATCCCGCCGTTCTTGAACCGAGCCGCCTTCTCCTCATCAACGTAGTCATGGATAAAGTCGTAGATACTTTCCGGTTGGTACAGCAGTAGCGACTCGATGAGCGGCATGAGCACGGGGTCCACGAAGCGCCGCAGGTAGTCGTGGTCATTCTCACCACCGCCCTTGCGCGGCGTAGCTGCTCGTGGGATCAGCAAGAGCCCCATCCATCAGACACTGGTGTAATATTGCAGGCAAGCGCAGTGCTTCCCACCTGGCGGATCGTGGGCGTTGGGTGGCGTCTGCTGCTGCGGCGGCGTCATGTTGCGTGTGCTCATACTAGTATTGGCCATGCACGACGGCGGAATGCCAAGATGGCTACGCTTTTTCGGTCTGAAGATGGAAGAGGAGCTCTTGGTGTTTGATTGGCATGAATTACAGCCAATCAGATGCTGATAATTTGTTTTCGAGCGCTCTGATTGGTCGGTGAAGAGATAGATGGTATTTTCATCCACCAAAAATAGCCAGCTTGGGCATCACATCCTCTCCGCTCTTCCACGACGGAAGTTCCACCACCAAACGTTAAAATCCTTTGACGGTTGTTCCACGCAGAACCAAATTTCCATCACAGGCATCGCCATCCACTTTCGAACCCACCACCACCCAGTGTGTTGTCTGGATGTCAAACTCCTCTTCCAGTTCCCGATCCCGGCCATCGTCGGAACGAAGTGCGTGACGCCAACTGGAAGGAGTGGAGACGAACTGGCAGCGTGGTGTTTTGAAAGACAAAGAACATGCCAAGTCGCTCCAGCCATCAGAACAGTCAGTTTGGGTCTCAAGAAATCCAGGAAGAACGCAAAATATTTGAGCCACAAGATCAAGGAAATGTCCCACTCGCCCCTCGCTCATGTCCCGAGAGCGTGAAGCGCATTATTTAGCCGCTTGCACTTGCGTCACACACATTGCGTTATGACTGGTGTGTCACGACGAACTCCGCCATGCCATGGCATTCTCTCCCTGCACACAGTACAAAGCGTGAGGCAACTGCCTCACCAACCACAGTGGTTGGTTGAACCACTGGTTGGTTGAACCAGCAGGCCATTTCGGTTCTCCCGCTGCTCAGCATCAGTTGCCCTTCTTTTGATGAAGTGGTGGAAAATGGACCCTAGCCCTGCTGCCATTCGAAATCGCCATCTGCTGACACGGTCGTGACCATAAATCAGCCCTTGAGGTGTGGTCTATCCAATCATTGCTCTTCATTTGAATTTCAACCAATGGGATACGTGAAGTCGGCGACTGAAACCTGACACAGATGCACTGAGTTTGCGGTGTACTGTAGTGGTCTTCAATAGAGCGCTGTTACGCCTCATGCTCGCACGCATGTGTGACGGACATGGAACTCTCCGAGCTGCCGCCGTGGAAGGAAGCGACAGGCGAACGCACGCGGAAGCCACGCGACGCACGTAGCAAAGGAGCCGCATATTCAGCGAGACACTGCGTGCACCCAGTACACTGGCTGTCCGTTCACGACGTACGATCCGAACCGACATCCGTCTGCGAGTAGCTACACGTCGGTCTTATTCCCAGAGCTACAGAAACCGATCGCCTGGAAACGCCAACGCAGTTCATGGCGATTCGCGAGCTCTTTACGGCCGCCGGCAGCAGTGGAAGCGTGGCGGTGAGCGCCTCCAACAGCACCACGCAACTCGCATCGAGTGAGTGCACGCGAGCGCTGAGTAACACGCTCACCACGCAGTGCTACTCGAGCTGCCCGCAGAGCTCGCCACTCTGCGTGAACTACGCGGCGCGCCCCAGCAACGAGTCGCTGAAGGAAGGAGACGGCGACTACTACTACCAGGGATGCGCGTACACGTACATGGCCACGTGCGCGTCCAGTGTGGGCACCGCGCAGTGCCAGCTCCAGTGTCTGCAGACCAAGAACCAGCTCAACGAGGAGTGGATCCTGGACGTGAACCAGCCGCAGGCCGACCGCCTCGAGACGTCGCTGTTCGTCCAGGTGGACAAGCTGTCGCTGCCCAGCTCGCTCAAGCACATGTGAGTGTCCTGAGAACATGGATGAAGGGAGGTTTGAGACTGACTGGCTGGTGTGTGGTGGATGACAATAGTAAACTGGTGGGGACGACGGAGGCGTCGCGCCGAGTGCCCATGTCCTTCGAGAAGGAGGCGTTCACCAGCGGCACGGGGCTCCAGAAGATCACGCTCATGGATCTCGACATCGGCGCCATCAACGCCAATATCTTCCCCTCCAACCTCTCAACACTGTGAGTTACAGACGCCACCGTCTTCAAATTGAAACCTGAGACTGACCTGAGGGATGGTTGATGGCCACAGAATCATGCAACGCACACTGCTGACGACATTCGAGCCGGCAGGTGGCGCTCCACTCTCCGAGCTCCGTATTCTGTACGTGCTTGACCCTGCTGTGGAGTGGTCCCGTCACATCAATCTCATTTTCTGCTCTGTTATTGCAGGGATCTGAGTGAGAACAAGCTCACGACCATACCGACGGCAGTATTCGACTACCAGAGTCTCTCGGAGCTGCATCTGCAGCAGAACAACATCTCGAACGTCCACTTGACGTCGGCTCAGCTCTCGTTCCTGCGTCATCTGGACGTCTTCGACGCCACAATCCAAGTTATCGGTGGCTGCAACTCTGGCTACACGCTGTACTCGTGGGATACCATATCGGTTTGCTACGGGGATCGTGGAGCCAACGACACGCTCGGGGGCAACATCCCGCAAAGCGACAACCTGCCTTCGTCGTCTTCAAGGGCAAAGACGGCGAAGATGGGCGTGATCATCGCGTCCATCGTTGGCTTTGTCGTGCTCGCGATCCTTGTCGGTATCTTCTTCCTGAAGCGAGCCAAGAAACGCAAGAACGATGCACGCAAGTCGCTGATCCCACCAGAAGACACCCACAAGATGAAGCTGTCGGCGAGCGTCCGAACGCTGCTCTCCCACAAGCCCAACGAACTTGCCAACCCTCTGCGTGACATGAGCCACGGCGGTCTGAGCCCGTCACGGAAGTCAACGTTCCGTGAGATTCCAGCCGCGGAAGTGCGAGAGATCGAGGTGGTCGCCGAGACGAGTGCCGTCATCGTCTCTCTCGGTGAATACAACAAGAAGAAGGTGCTGATCAACCGCCTGCGGGTCTCCGACGACCCAGCCGTGAACTGCGAGACTGCTCTCGGAGTGTCGCCAGTGGTCGCGCAGCTCCGCCACCCTCAGTTGCTCACGGTGTTGGGCTTCATGTGGGAGGATGTCCACACAATGAGCGCGATCTGTGAACACGTGGACCGGGGCACACTCGAGGACTACCTTCTCGCAGCCAGCACGTCGCTGACGTGGCGAAATTTCAAGCTCAAGGCCGCGATGGAGATCGCGAGCTGTCTCATGTACTTGCACGGCCAGTCTTACAAGCTCACATACGACGGACTCAGTGGCCGCACTGTGTTCGTGGACTCGGCGAAGGGCTGCAAGCTCAGTACGATGATCGCGTGTCTTCCCAACGGCTTGGTCAAGTCGCATCTTGCCAAAACGACGCGAGGCTTCTGTGCCCCCGAGGTGCTGGCAGGAGAGCCGTCCATGCCAGCGTCTGACATGTACGCGTTTGGCGTGCTTCTGGCCCAGATCGATACGTGCGAGACAGCCGAGCAGATGATCCGCAGCTCCCTCCGACAGCGCAGCGTGCGCGACCTGACCAACTTCACGGATTCCAACTCGACGGCGACGTCGCTCCAGGAAGACTTCACGAGCTCGAACAGCAGCCGAAGCGGCCTGCTAAACTCTATGGGCAGCAGTGGCAGCAGCTCCAGTCTCCACTCGCTGTTCGGATTCACGAACGAATGCCCCGAGATCGTCAAGGAGCTGGCGGAGTCGTGTCTGCAGATCGACCCGAAGCTGCGACCGAGTGCCCAGTACGTCACCGCCATGCTCCAGCACTCGCTGTCGTAGGGGAGAGATCCTGCCTCCCTCATGACCACCTATGATCGAGTTTGAAAACTTGAGATACTATCGTAAGCTATTATTCAGGAAATATGAACCCAATTCACCGAACAATCCGCATTAGCCGCATCATGCATGACGAGCGAGTCGATCAGCGACATCACGTCCACCATCGCATGATTCCTCCACCGTGACCATGCCTCCGGGGATCAGATCTTTCGTAATGTAGACGTCATTTTTGTAAAATTTACAATTCGAGTGTAGCCACTTGCTGGAGAGCAACTCGCTCGCAACGTGCGACGAAGCCGCTTTGAAAGCATGGAGCCTGCCCGGAACAGCATCGATTCAGAACCCTCCAGTCACGACTAGTCCCTCACGGTGGGCTTCCTCAATGAGCGTGAGTGCGTGGCTTTCTAATTATACAGGATGCGATCATCCAAATCGGGACGATCGGCGGATCCCAAAGCAGCAGCACGCTCGCCTAAGCACACTCTGAGTGGCATGCGCTAAATGGGACGCCTGCCCCTGCCAATGCGATCCCGGCCACTGCGGTGGTGGGAAAAACCCTGGACGCGTCGGCGATCGGCCAATTTGGATCATTTTGCAACACCGAGCTCAAGCAATAACATGGTAGACGCCTTCGCTCGTGAGACCATCAAGGAAGGCCACGTCTCCGTACGGGGCCATTTCATGGTGAGCGAAATATCAGTTGCAGTATCCACAGGAGATGCCGTGTCTTAATTGCGGTGCGTTTACTTATGCGCAGTGGAGAGATCGATTCGTGGTCGTGGAAAGCGGGCGTTTGACTGTGCTTCGCAGTGGCAAAGGAGCCGTCAAAGCCAAGGTACGAGAGGAATCTTGGGGGGCCCCGCTTGAACAGAGCGCTAACGTTGATACTGGATGCGATGGGTAGATTGATTTGCTGGATCCGAGTGTGCGCGTGGTGTTTCATGAAGCTGACACACATTTTACGGTCTCTGCTAATGGTCAAGAGACGGCGTTCAACTGTCCGTCGACTGCTGAGCGTGACGAGTGGGTGAGTGCGCTGTTCTCAGCGCGGGGCAACCACGGCGGAGACACCGACGGCGAGCACAGCGATCTCGTGCTGTCGTCGATGACCGAGTTTGAGAGGGAGCGATCGACACCGCGAACAGCGACACTGACCGACTCACAGCCTTCGCTGTATACGACGAAGAAAGGGGAAGAAGACGACGACCAGGACGACTCCAGCGAGTATAATGATACGCTGCGCGCGTTCCAAGACCTCCGCAGTTCCATGATGCAGTGCAATCTGTCGCTGACAGAGACGCAGCCATCGCCACCGAAGCTGAAGCTCTCTTCGCAGAGCAGCTCGGGCTCGGGCTCGGCGGAGGAGGAAACGATACGGAAGCGTCGCGATCTCAGCGCGATCGTCGCGTTTATCCAGACCGTTCAGCACGGAGGCCGAGCTGTGCTGCTGCATCTTGACGTCATTCGCACCATGTGCGATATCTCACTCGAGGAAATCCTCACCGCGATTGGCGAAAGGCAGCGCAACAAGCAAACATCGTCCGTGTCGACGGCGGGAGGCTTGCAGCGACTCCACGTCGCGGCGTTCGTGCGGTACATTCTGTTCCACCCGCTCTATTCCAAGCGGCCCGAAGTCCAGCATTCGACCCAAATTGACACGCTCGTGGATCGGTACTTCCCACACTGCCGGCTACGGCGATTTAGCCACGATCTGGAACAGGGCAACAGTCTGCACGCGTTTGAACTGGATCTGAGTCTGCAGCGAAAAGACAACGACGGCAAGAGCACTAATAACGACGCCATGCCACTGACCCGTCCGCAGCATGCGGCACGCGTGGCTCCAGCCTCCGCTCCAAAGCCCGAAGCATCTCGATTGAATCGAAAGCGGCACTCGTTTCCAAATATCCTCCAGCCTCTGCAAGTCGGTCCCATCGCTGCCCGACCAAGCATTCGGCGAATTGATTCTGGGAGCAGCTCTCGAACACTGCTGCCTCTGCACGACAAGCGAAGTAGCTCCGACCATCTCAATGGCGATGGCCAGACCACCAGCAACAACGACTCGGACCTCTTCCAGGACGAGATCATTCCTGAGCCCCTTCGGAATGTCCTGTGGAAGCACTCGTGTCAGCAAGTCGCCGAACAGCTCTCTGTCTTCCACCAGCAGCAGCTCACGGCTCTGACACTGTGGGGGTTTATCCACACGCCCAAGGAAGCCGCGAAGCCCATTACCGACCACTTCAATCGGCTCGTGGCATACCTTGTGTGGTCCGTGCTTGTCGAAGACTCAGCTAAAGATCGCGCCGAGGTGATCGAGAGCATCATCACAATCGCTAGCATCGCCAGCGCGGCGCCACTGAGCAATTTCCACTTGACGATGGCTTGCGTGGGTTGTCTAGGCGACACACCTCTCATGCCGTCGCGACTGCCACTGACCTGGAAGCGCGTGCGAGGGAAATTCAAGACCCAGCTCAAGGAACTGCGGACGCTGTGTGACCATACCGGAGGGTTCGAGACACTGCGCAAGAGGCAAGCGCTGGAAAGCAGCAAGGGCTCGTGCATTCCGTTTATCGGCGTGATCGGCGTGACGCTCGAGAGGCTTCGCCTCATTCCGTCCATCAACTCGTCGACTGGGCTGCTAGATATCGACAAACTGGACCGCCAGTATGTCGCCGTGAGTGCGATGGAGAGCGCGATGCTGCGCTCATACAAGTTTCATGAAGTCGACGACTTGCAGGACTGGATACGCAACAAGATGAAGATCGTGGACGAGTTCGTGACACCGCGGTTGCTACAGCTACGGTCTCAGCATCTGCTCTTTCTCGAGACTTGCCAGCAGAGTGGCTCACGGCACTCGTCGTTGTATCGATCAAGGAACTCTCCGGGGACAGGCGGAAGTATGGACAGTGTGACGGAGAGCGGTCCACCACTGCTCCAGTTTCGAGACATCTGCAGTATCTTGGTGTCGACCAAGGATCTCACAGAGCGGATCCAGATCTGCGTGGAGGCGCTGCTCGCTGACGAGCGTCAGGGCTGTTCTGTCATGCTTCGCAAGTTTCTCCATGACTTCAAACAGTCAGCTTGCCATTCAGCGTGCCACGTGGTGCTTTCCAGTGCACGGAACTGTGTCGATGCCATGAAGCGAGACGTGCTCAGTCAAAAGAGCTTCGAGATCATGCAGCTCACGGGACTGGACGACAGCTCCATCCAGCTCGAGCGAGGTCTGTACATGGCGCTCTTCCACGCGGTGACGAATCCCATCACGACGTGGCTATTCACGAAAGTCAAACACTCGTTCAGAGCTGAAGACGTTCGCGTGCAAAGTCGCATGCAGGAGTGGTTGGTAGACCATGAGCTACCCACCGAGTCCTCGGTCAAGCTCCCTGCCAACCCAATAGACCTCCTCACTACACTAGCTCAGGAACTGAGCGCAGTGACCGACGACGTCGACACAGACTCACGCATCTCACAATGCGTCCAGCTCCTGTCGTCGTACCACCACCCATTCAGCGCGCTGTTTCTGCTGCAGCAGTCGCTGGATACGCTCTTCCTACCGCGTGACCTGCGGGACGCACTTGATCTGCTTGACGTGGCGCTGTCCGCTGTGAACAAACGGCATCTCAAGCGCATTTCTCGCGCATCTGCGAGTGTGAGCTGCAGCAGTAGTGGCAGTGGAAGCAGTAGTAGTATTAAGAGCCTCCGCATCCAGGCGCCCGAGCTCGTGACGCAGACGTAATGCAGGTGAAGTTGCCCTCCCATTGTGATCTTCCGGAGGTTGGCACACGTCGCAGATATCGCTGATTGGTCAGCTTCGACCATTTGGAGTGTTTTGATTGGCCACTGTGCGTAGCTCCGTAAACACAGACAGACAGTCCGCTGGGGTCACCAGCCTGGGGACTCATCCACAACGTGCGCAATGGAGCATCCCTCGACTCCGACTGCTGTCGTCGTCAGTTGCATTTTCGATTCGGCACCCAAGCAGCAGCATCATCGCCGCCATGAAGATCGTCCCGGCGGCCGTGGGCGTGTGGAGTGAGAAGCACGGCGTCTCCTCCGCGTACCTGGCGTTCTCGCTGCTGATGCTCCACTTGGCCAAGCGCGGCGCCGTCAAGTATGCGGAACGTGAGGTCCGTGGCTCTCTCATGCGTCTTCCGCCCTCGTTAAACGGAAGCAACTGACTCACATGCTTGGCCTTTCGCGCCGTTCCCGTCCTCTAGGGCATGTTCTCCTTCGCTCAGTCCCTCATCCCGACAGAGCTGGCGCACACGCTCGTGACCATCAACGCCGCGCTTGTGTGGTGGCTGCGCAAGTCACACAAGCACGTTTTCTCCGGATGGGTCGGGTCATCTGCGGCGATCGTCCAAGGTTTCGCGGTTCTCAAATTCGTGCAATTCTATCGTGACAACGTCAACGCGAAGGAGTCTTTCCGTGCTGCTATGGCAAAATCCATCCCGGACGCGAAGAAGGTCGCGGCGATTGGTAATCTGTCGTGGACAAAGTGGCTCGGTATGATGCTGCCCCTCCCGCAGCCGTTGGCTCTGTCGCTGGGCTACCCTGGTGTGTACAAGGAGAGCACTGTTACCTTTGCCAACGTTGGCGAGACGAGTCTCAAAATGGACGTCTACAAGCATTCATCGACTCCTGAGAACGCGCCAATCCTGCTCTACGTCCACGGCGGCGGTTGGGTGTTTGGCAGCCGCTACACCGCTCCTATGCCATTGATATGCCAAGTAGCGAGTCGCGGCTGGGTGGTGTGCTCAGTTGACTACCGCCTTGCGCCGAAGTTTGCGTTCCCGGCTCACCTCATCGACGTCAAGCGGGCCATCGCGTACGTGCGCAAGAACGCGCGTGAGAAGTTCAAGGCCGACCCGGACTACATTGTCGTGGCAGGGGAATCTGCCGGTGGCCACTTGGCCAGCCTCGTGGCTCTCACGCCGACGGACAAGTCGTTGCAGCCGGGTTTCGAAAATGTGGACACGAGCGTCAAGGCGTGTATCGACAATTATGGAGTTCACGACTTCCAGGACCAGTTTGGAGTTTACGACAAACGGGATGGAGGCAACGGATTCGTCCAGTGGGTGGAGCGCGTTATCATGCAGAAGAAGCTGAGCGAATCGCAGCTCGACTTCGACCAGGCTTCTCCGGTCAGTTGGCTGCTAGAGGACAAGCTGTCTCATGCCAAGCAAGGCCAAGTGGTGCCACCGATTCTGCTGTGCCACGGCACCCACGACACGCTCGTGCCCTTCGACGACTCGCGAGTGTTTTTCGAAAACTTGCTCAAGTACCGACTGCGAGCTAAGGAGACGGGCTCACAGTCGCCGCCTGCGGTGGACGACATCTTCATCGAGCTGCCTGGCGCCCACCACGCGTTTAACTGCGTCATGTCTCCTCGTGCGCTCGCGTACGGAGACGCTGTGTGTGTCTTCCTGGAGAACTTGTACGAGAAGTCGTCCAAGGTGGCGACGACCAAACACTGAGTGAGTAGGTTGTTCCAGTCCAGGCACCGGCCGTAGTCATCGAGCTGTGATAGAACGCTCAGAGGATCACCAACCTGATTCAATCACATGTGACGTTGGCTCCATCGACAATGAGATGAGCTGCACACGTCGCAGATGCCATGTCGCTGTCCGTTGATTGGACATTCAGTGATCGCTCCCCACCGGCGACTCGCCGTTGGAGTGGCCGGCGGCGAGCAATCAGGATCGAGTGGGCCTTCATCATCATGCGGCTCCCAATTGATGATCCATTACTGGGGAGTCTCAACCCGATCTGGGTAAAAGCTGGAGCTCCCGCCGACGGCGGCGCTGTCGTCAACAGTTTCCGGGAGCCTGCGATTGGCTGAATATGGCAACTTGAAGTCTGCATCGCGCTGCCTCGTCCAATTCAACGGCCCAGCCGTCTTCCTCAGCGGCGGCATTCCCGAATCGGCGCAGTCGCGGCGGAGTCTCCGCAGCCATGAAGATCCTCCCGACGGCCGTGCGCGTGTGGTGCGAGAAGTATGGCGTGTCCTCCGCGTACCTGGCGTTCTCGCTGCTGATGCTCCACTTGGCCAGACGCGGCGCCGACAAGGATGCCGCCCGCCAGGTTCGTTCTACTGAACCACCCCTTCCTCCACCCTCCGCCTTTCGATGGATGCGGCTGATGTGCTGGTTGCGTAATATGTAGACTATGGTCTCCTTCGCGCAGGCTCTCATCCCCACGGAGCTGTCGCCGTCGTTCGTGGGCATCAACGCCGCGCTGTTGTTGTGGCTTCGCAAGTCCCACAAGCACGTATTTTCTGGCTGGGTCGGGTCGTCAGCGGCGCTCTTCCAAGGCATCGCAATGCTCCACTTCATCCGTTTCTATCGCGATAATGCAAACGCGAAGGAGCCCGTGCGCGCTGCAATCTCGCGATCTATCCCAGACGCGAAGAAGGTTGCAGCGATTGGTGAACTGTCGTTGGCCAAGTGGCTCAGTGTGGTGCTGCCTCTGCCACGGCCGTTGGCGTTGTCGCTTTGCGCCCCAGGTGTGTATAAGGAGAAGACAGTCGTCTTCGCTCACGTCGGAAAGAACTCCGAAACGCGCCTTCGCATGGACGTGTACAAGCACCCGTCTACGCCTGACAACGCGCCGATTCTGCTGTACATCCACGGCGGCGGGTGGGTATTCGGCAAGCGTGACACCGCACCGATGCCGACGATTTACCAGGTCGCGAGTCGCGGCTGGGTCGTGTGCTCAGTCGACTACCGCCTCTCGCCGAAGGCTACCTTCCCCGACCACCTCATCGACGTCAAACGTGCCATTGCGTACCTGCGCAAGAACGCGCGCCAAGAGTTCAACGCCGATCCAGACTTCATCGTCGTGAGCGGCGAGTCAGCAGGTGGTCATTTAGCCAGTCTCGTCGCCCTCACGCCGACGGACAAGTCGCTGCAGCCGGGTTTTGAAGACGTGGACACCAGTGTTAAGGCATGTATCGACAACTACGGCGTGCACGACTTCACAGACCGCTTCGGAATCTATGAGCGACGTGATGGCGGCAAGCATGTCCTTCGCTTGTTCGAGCGCGTCATCATGAAGAAGAAACTGAGCGAGTCGCAGCTCGACTTCGACCAGGCATCTCCGATCAGTTGGCTCATGGACGACAAGCTGGTACACGCCAAGCAAGGCCAAGTGGTACCGCCATTCCTCTTGACCCACGGAACGCACGACACGCTCGTGTCCTTCGACGACTCGCGAGTGTTCTACGAGCACCTCCTCAAGTACCGACAACGGGCGAAGGAGACGGGATCTCAACCATCGCCCGTTGTAGAAGACATCTTCATCGAACTGCCAGGCGCCCACCACGCGTTCAACTACCTCCTGTCGCCTCGGTCTCTTGCCTACGGAGACGCCGTGTGTGTGTTTTTGGAGAACTTGTACGAGAAGTCGAAGAACGTGGTTCATACCATCGAGCCAGCCGAGGTGCCAGTGGAATCGCTCACGGGCTCATCGCGGTTGTAGCGTGGCAGTCCTGATACTGTCAGACGCCGCTTGGCCAATCAGGCTCAACGGATGTGTGAGTAAATGGGATTCTATCAGTGCTGCTACTAGTACAACACTTCCACCTCCCTCGTTGAGCTGGAGCTCTGGAATTGAGCGCAAAGGCCGACGAGTGCACGGCACGGCCTTCTACTAGTGGGGGGATCCATGGGTGCGGCAATAGAACTACCTCAATACTACGAAGTAGTCTCCGCGTCTCGCCATCGGCGCTACAACCCTGGACGCCGTTTGGATCTTTCCGATGAAGAGTGCAGATTAGAAGTTGGACGAGTGTCCTCAATGTGAACCCATTTTATGTGACGTTGACGTCGTCACATCGTGGTTTCGCGCGTCCTTCTTTGCAAACAACGCTTGGTCGAGTCAACAGTTTTAGTACTCGATGATTGGCTAAATATGAATGTTGAAATTGGTTCCCATTGGTTATAAATAATTCCGTATTGAAGTGAGCGGAAGATTTCTGCGACATCGTGACAAAATATGGTGCATTTGGCATCCAGAGAAGGGAATCACTCTACCTTGTTACGGTACAAAACTACAAATTCACGTCTAGATATGTTAATTTGGCTTGTAAGTGATGCCGTCAGCCGGCCATTGCATCGGCATCACCAGTCGGCCACCGTCGCCATCGGCGTCTCCATCATGAAGATCATCCCTGCGGCAGTGCGCGCGTGGAGCGAGAAGCATGGCGTGTCCTCCGCGTACCTGGCGTTTGCGCTGTTCATGCTCCACATCGCCAGGCGCGGAGCCACGAAGCACATCCCCCGCGAGGTTCGTGCCTCTCGCGTGGTGTCCTTTCTCGCTGAGAAACCCGACTGACCTGCGTTGATTGTCTTGCTATCTTCTTGCAGAATATGATTTCCTTCTCGCAGGCCCTCGTCCCAACGGAGCTGCCGCACAAACTCGTGGGCATCAACGCCGCGCTTGTGTGGTGGTTGCGCAAGTCCCATAAAGACGTCCTTTCTGGCTGGGTCGGGTCCTTCGCGGCGTTTTTCCAGGGTCTTGCGGTGCTCCAGTTCCTCCGATTCTACCGCGAGAATGTCGACGCGAAGGAGCCTGTGCGCGCTGCAATGGCAAGGTACATTCCCGACCTGAGAAAGCTCGCGGCCATCGGTGATATGACGTTGGCGCAGTGGCTCGGTGTGCTGTTGCCTCTCCCACAACCACTCGCGTTGTCGCTGGGCTACCCTGGTGTCTACAAGGACAGCACGGTGACGTACGCCCATGTTGGCGAGAGCTTTACGACGCGTCTTCGCATGGACGTGTACAAGCATTCATCCACGCCGGATAACGCACCCATCCTCGTGTACATCCACGGCGGCGGGTGGGTGTTTGGCAGGCGCGACATCGCGCCACTGCCGCTAATTTACCAGGTCGCGAGTCGAGGCTGGGTCGTGTGCTCCGTTGATTACCGGCTCTCACCAAACATCGCGTTTCCGGACCACCTCATCGACGTGAAACGTGCCATCGCGTACCTGCGCAAGAACGCGCGCCAAGAGTTCAACGCCAATCCAGACTTCATCGTCGTGGCTGGTGAGTCTGCTGGTGGCCACTTGGCCAGCCTCGTTGCTCTCACGCCGGCCGACAAGTCGCTGCAGCCGGGTTTCGAAGAGGTGGACACCAGTGTCAAGGCGTGTATCGACAACTACGGAGTTCACGACTTCAAGGACCGCTATGGGATCTACCAAAACCGTGATAGAGGCAACGGCTTTGTCCGCTTCATGGAGCTCATCGTCATGCAGAAGAAACTGAGCGACTCGGAGCTCGATTTCGACCTGGCCTCCCCAGTCAGTTGGCTCATGGAGGATACGCTCGCTCACATCACGCGAGATCAAGTGGTGCCGCCATTCCTCTTGTCCCACGGAACGCACGACACGCTCGTGTCCTTCGACGACTCGCGAGTGTTCTACGAGCACCTCCTCAAGTACCGACAACGGGCGAAGGAGACAGGATCTCAACCATCGCCCGTCGTGGACGACATCTTCATCGAACTGCCAGGCGCCCACCACGCGTTCAACTACCTCCTGTCGCCTCGGTCTCTTGCCTACGGAGACGCCGTGTGTGTGTTTTTGGAGAACTTGTACGAGAAGTCGAAGAACGTGGTTCGCACTAGTACTATCGAACGGCCCAAGGCGCCGATTGATGCCCATGCCGGTACTTCGCGGCTGTAGCGTCACACTGCAGCCATCGATGCTCGCAATAAAGGAAAATGTGAAGCCTCTTTTCTATTTTATCAAGTGTTTACATGCTTGATGTGCTGTTTGTGTCTAGGTATGTGTAGGTATCTCTTCTTCAAGATGGTTGGTACAGTGTTGCGTGGGCTGCCGGTGGTCTTGGAGCTCTGGCGAACGACCCACGCCTTTCATAGCGTCTTTGGGGGCTTCCTCTATACTACGGTGGTGGTTACATGACGATCTCCCCTGCGCGAAGGGCCATGGAGATCTGGGCCATCGACGGACGACGGGCTGGATCTCGCTCCACACAAGCAGTGATCAGGTCTTTCATCATCGACGAACATTGCGCGCTCAGTTGGAAGCCTGTGCGTTGGCCTGTGGGCGAGTTCGCCGTCGGTGCGGAGTCCTGAAGCGATAACCGGCGTCTGCGGTTCTGCTCGGGGCTCTCGCCAGTGTCCAGCTCCACCAGCACGACACCGAACGCGTACACGTCAGCCTTCTCGGACGGAGGCTTTCCCTGCTGGACTTCTGGCGCGACAAACACAGCACACTCGTAGTCTAGTGGCGAGAGGCGAACGTAGTGGAATATGGAGAAGAGGCTGATCTTGGCCGAGTAGTCGCGGTCGAGCAGAATGTTGAAAGCGTTCAGGCGGCCGTGGTTGATCTGCTGCGAGTGCAGGAACGCGAGCGCCTCGGCGATTTGGCGGCCAATCGCGTGCTGCTTCGGCACTGGGATCTTCGTGTCGGGCGCGGTCGTGACGTTACGCAGCGGACCGTTCTCCATGTACTCGACCACGGCACACAGCTCCGAGCCGTTCTTGTCCCACAGTGCGCCCCGGAACTCGACGATGCGAGCGTGCTTGAGGTTGGACATGAGCTTGACTTCTTCCACGTAGTCGCGCATGACGACGCGAGACACCGTGTTGACCTTGATCTTCTTGATCACGACGATCTCATCAAAGTACTCGCCCAGCCAGAGCTCGGAGCGGCTGCTCACGCGCATGAGCTTGTCAAAGTACAGGTCTTGGTACGACAGGCGAGGCAGGCCATCGGGGCCATCCGCTGCGATATTACCAAGAATTGGGTATGAGTCGGACGAGTGGTCGCTGGAGGCGTTCGAGCGGAGCGGCACGAAGGCGTCGTAGTGGTGGCCGTCGGCGACGAAGTCATCCATCGACCGCTTGTTGGCGCCTGGTCCTCCAGGTGCCACGAACGACGTGATGGACGTGAACGTTGGCTTGTACGCTTCAGTGTCACGCAGCGTCCGTCGGCGGCGAACACACCACCAATAGATGAACGCAAAGATCGCCACCACGGCGAGAACGCCGACGACGATACCAACGACCAAGCCAGCTTTGGAACCAGACTTACTTCCTGTGGTGACAGTAGTCGCAGGAGGGGGAGTCACAACGTCACCAACGGAGGGGCCGTCCGATCCACTGCCGCTGTTGTCCAGGCCGACGCAGAACGTGAACGAGCTGTTGAGCTTGGCGATGGTCTCGTTGGACGGACACGCCTCGGTGGGCGTGACGCCATCGATGTAGAAGGTCTTGATCTTCGCAAGCTTGTCGAACTGCGCGGCAGTCAGCGTCGAGGCGTTGACTGGATTGCCTGTGATGCTGAGATAGCTGAGCGTCGTGAGGTTGAAGACGAACGGCGGGATTGTCGTGAGGTTGTTGCTGTCCAGCAGCAGCGTCGTGAGAAACGGAACCGAGTCCGACGTGAAGTTCATGCTGCGGAGCTGATTGCTCTGCAGATTGAGCTCCTGGAGCGACGTGAACACAGCCACGGAGATGTCGTCGGCGGAAGTGATGTTGTTCCGTGACAAGTCTCTGAATCACACGTGGAGGCAACATCAGAACATGGCCGCCATTGTAGGAATGAGGAGATCGCAGTACGTACAGGATGCGGATGCTGCTGCCCATGACCATTTGGACCGGGATCGTCTTGAGCTTGCAGTTGACCACGTTCCTACACCATTATAATAACAACGCGTTAGCCCATGTTGTCAACGGCTTCATAGTCTCAAAGAACTCACAGTTGCTGGGCGACATTGATGGTGAGCGCGTCCTCAACGCCTGTGAGCGTGAGGCCGTCGAACGAGATGTTTGCGATGACGCCGTTGGGCTGGATGTTGACCGACGACACGTCCAGCGCCGTGCCCAGCGGCTGCAAGGCTGGGTCCGCGTGGCGGAAGACGATGTGCTTGACGTTTTCCCCTGGCTGCACGAGTCCGACCTGTTCGAAGGGTGCGACGCCCGCCGAGTCGTTGCGTCTGGCGGGCGTGAACGTCCACGTGCCGTCGGCGTCGTTGAAGGGCTCCATGCAGAGCGCGGCCTTGCCGCTGCTGAGCGTAGTGCAGCGCGTGTCGTTGACGCAGTTGATGCGGTTCTCGGACGACGCGCCGACCACAACGCACGGCGCGTTGCGGCCGCAGCCGCCGTTGCAGGAAGTCGTGAGCGTGTTGAGTCCGAGGCGGACAAGCGCCGTGTTGGCGGCCTTGTCCATATACTGGCGGTCTTCGTCCTCGGCCGACGAATTGCTACTGGTGCCGCTGGCCGTGGCCACGGACGCCGCCACTAGTAGCAGCAGCGTGAGGAGCGACAGGGACGTCCATGGAGCTGCTCGCCGCGAGCAGCTACGCGCCTGTCGGCGTGCTGGCGTCGCGGTGGTCGACGCCATGATGGTGGAGGTGCTGGCTGCAGCAGCGGACGGATGTTATTGTTCCGAGGGGAGAACCGGCACAGCGGAGGAGCGGAGCGGAGAGCAGATTCTCGGTTCTCTGCGTCGGCAGCGGAGAACACTTCGCAGCTGCCGGAGAACGCCGCGGAGAACACTGGAATATCTGGACCCAGCCACGCCACGGACCTGTACGGTACGAACGGAGGACTTCCTCTTTGCGTTGACAGGGGAGGAGTGGCCCGTGTATCCAACCACGAGTGGCTTGCACACGCACAGATGAGGTCTGTGTTTCGCTTGCCCCAGGCGGTGGCGCCGAACGTCTTCAGCGGGGTAAAATCAGCGCGAAAACCGGGGACGCTGGCTGGAGGCGCACGGGGACCGGCAACCTACGGTATTAATATGACACGGTACGCGCTGTGGAGAAGAGGAGCGGAGAATCACCAACAAGGGGTGTCCGCTCTGATTTGGCCACCGCGGTGGAGGAGAATGTGAGAGGAGAACAACACGCAGGGTGGCTTTTAGCTCCCGTTCTGTTGTTCCGCTGGCGTTCTTCGGGAAGCCTGGTGAGGAAAATGAGGCTAATCTTTAGCTGCCAAAGCGCTGATGCGCGTCCAGAGCACTGCAGACGGGACGACGGAGTCCACAATCCGAGCCAGAAAGAGGCAGCCCATCCCCAACTCTGTTCCGCTGGAGTTTCCTGTTGTTGTCTTGTTGCGATCTTCTCATGCGGCTCAACGGGCAAGTCTTCACTCCCATTCGTCGCATTTTTGTTAGCTCCTCGATCACGCCTGTGATTGGGCAAAAACAAAGTAATACCAATCCAATAGGCTGAAATCAAAGTTGGGGATGTTTGATTGGCAAATAATACTTTTGCGCCGTGAAGCCGAAGGCCTCGCCAGTCACACTCACCGTTTGGCGCAAGACTGGCACACCCAACAAACGACCAAACCTGGGCTCCCCACAATCCGATGGCTTTGTGTATGGAAGACCTCCTCTTGAGATATCATTGATCTCAAAGGAAAGAGGAGCTTAATGCCAACTCATTGCGCTGTTGAACTGCCTTGGTCTTTGTTGATGGTTTCTTGGATGTCCAGTGAAATGAAGAACCTCTTCAACAAAAGAAAATGAATCAGATTTCTGATGCGTTCAGATGATACATCCAATCAACGAATGGAGCTGTCTGATAAATCTGTGACGTGCCATGAAGGCATCCAAACAATTCCCTTTCAAGGCCTCTTCACTTGAAGGTGCATTATTGTGGATCTTCACGATCGTAGTCGGAGGTTACGAGCATGTTTCTATGTGTCTGCGAGTGGAGCGGGAGATCTAGCAAGCACGGTACTGCCTACTCCACCTTGATCGTGCGGTAGATCTTGCGGACGAAGATGAGCGAGCTGCGGAAGCCCACGAAGCCCAGCATGATGAAGATGGTGTACGCCATCATGCCCGTGTAGCCGAAGTAAAACGCCGCCTGGAAGAAGCCTGTCATGGCAGTTGCCTTGTTGTAGTACCACACGGCGTACGCCATGACGAAGAAGCCCGTGATGCCGCCCGAGAAGTACGAGCGCCACCACCAGCGGTGATCTTCCGACGAGAGCTGGATGTACGTGAGCGAGATGGTCGTGAACGATGTGACGAACAGAAGCATGATGATCGACAGGAAGAGGATGCCGAAGAGCTTGTAGATCGAGTGGCCCCAGATCGCCGCGAAGATGTGGTGCAGCTCAATGTACACGGCGCTGAATGGCAAGCAGCCAGCAGCGATCATGAGCACCAGTGGCGAGCGGTACGCAGGCACGGCTGGGATCTGGCGCGCGATCTTGTTGGTACGGCACGGGGCGTTGAAGTCGCCGGTGGTGTTGCGTCCAGCAATGCCGCCGATGATAGTAAGCGGCAGCGCGACGAGCATGAAGATCGCGAGCACAATCATGATCGTGCCGAATGGAAGCGCCGCAGACGAGTCGTTCCAGATCGCAACCGAGTTGAGGAACGAGAACACGATGAGAAGCGGCCCAGGCACTACAAACACGGTCAGCAGGATGTTCCACACCCAGCGCTGGCCACCGAGCTGACGGTACAGACGCGCTGAGTGGTAGCCACCGACGAAAGACGTCAACGCGTACAACACGATGAACGCCGTCATCATGCCGCCGCGCTTGTTTGGCTTGACGATTCCGATTAGCGACGAGATGAGCACAGTCATGAGCATGACGAAGAGCTGAGCGCCGGCACCGTTGACTGCAGCGAAGAGACTCAAGTTGGATGGCATGCGGAACACGTCGGCATGGACCAGCTTCCAGCCCGAATCGTCCTCAAGTCGGCTGTCTTCGCCAGTCTCCAGATCCGTGTAACGGGAGAAGTCGCGCTTGAGGATGCGGATCATCACGATCGTCAGGAACGCCACGAGCATCATGACGAGGATGAACGAGTTGATCACTGCGATCCAGTGGAGTTCCAGATCCTCATTCTGCTCGATACCTCGGTCTTGGTTCTTGATGCGGTCCTCGTACGTGAGGTCAGGACGCAAGTGCCACTTCACACTGTACGTGAACACAGCCTCCGACTTGGACGCAGCATTTGCAGCTGACAGTGCGTACGAAAACGAGAGATCTGGGTCCTGGGGCTTAGCCGTCATATTCGCACCGACAATCTGCTCAAAGAAAGGATTGGGATCTGAGAAAACCGAGGTGGAAGTGGATGTCAGCGACGGCTTGTACCTGATGCTTGCCGTCTTCGAGCGTGTTGTACGCAATGTCGAAGTGCAGGTGCGTATACAGGTAGTACGAGACTTTACTGATGCTTTCTTGCAAGAGGTAGCCCACCTGGCCACGCAGACGCAGCTCGTCTACATACATTTCGAAGTACAACGGAGTCAAAGGAACTAGAGCAGCGTCGTCAACCCAATCGCCGCCATCATCATCCAGGTTTCAGTGAAAAGGATATCTCATAGTCTTCGTCCACCGCATCACGGAACGCCTTGATAGTCTCCTGGTTCATGGGCAGCTTGCAGAGCTGCGCGTACGACTGGTCAATACCCAAGTACAGCTTGTAGTCCGTCACGACCTTGCGGCTGCCCGTGAGCAGCTCGCCCAAATCGTGATCGTCCCATTGGCGCTCCTTCGGCTTGCAGAACGGCAGCTTGTAGTACTGGTACGTCTCCGTCGGGTTCGCAAACGGCCGCACCTACTCCATTATCGCCCATTAGCGCCGATCTCATCCGTCCAGAACCCACCCTCCATACGGCGTACCGTGTTCGCAACCACGAGCACCTCGTCGCGTGACTGGTACTCAGCACCCTCCGCCGCCACGTGGCCGGCATGGAGCCCGACGAGAGTCGAGCCGATCAGCAGCGCCGTGCGTAGCAGTCGCGCCATTGCGTGTCACTCACTCGCTGCGTCTTCCTCGCACTGAGCTCTTCCCAACGTGAAGAGATGCGGGTTCTGGGTGTGAGGATCCCCTTTTTTGCTCTGGACTCTATGGGTTACGCTGACCTCCAAAAATGCATACGGTTACTCTCGAGCCTCATAGTGTACCCAGGGTACGCTGCACTTCACTTGTATCCTTCCCGCCACAACCGGTGGAAGCATCGGCAACATGGCGTCGCTCAGCGGACTTCTCTCGGCGTCTGCCTTGCCGCCGCCGCCGCTGCGCGTGGCTCGGCCTTCGCCCTGGCGTATGGAAGACCCCGCTTCGGTGCTGTCCGCGTCCTTGCCGCGGCTGCGCGCCCAGTGTGTCGCGAGCTTCACGCCGAAAGGCCGACGCATCGCCACCGGCAACAGTCCGAGTTTGGATCTCGAGATCCACGCCGACGACCCACGCGTAGTCTCACTCGTGCACAGTGGCTCCCACATCGTGGATCGCGTGTTCCGTTTCCAGACGCCCGTGATCGACGCCACGCTCGCGCACTTCACTCGTCGCCAGCGGACGACAAGACGGCGTCGCCAAGTGCCGCGGGGCAACTCATTTCTCCGCGAAGAGCCGCCGTTCGTGTGTGTCCTCGCGCGCTCTGACTGCGTATCCGTGTATGCGCCCAACGGCGAGATGTACGAGGTCACGCTGCCGTTCCACGCCGACCGCATCCTCGCGCTTTCGCCTGCAATGGGCGGCGGACTGCTGCTACAACGGCGTCCGCTCACGCCAGCGCCTAGTGCTGCAGCCACGGCCGCCGCCTTCTCGCCATCCCACGCACGAAGTCCACCAGGAAGCATGGCCGCAGAGGCGTTGAGAGCAGCGCTGGTGGCCTCGAACAACGCGCAACTGGCGCGACCGCGGTTCTTCACGCTCGCGCATCCGCTGGAAGAGGTCAAGCCCATCGCGCTGCAGCCGCCAGCTTCGTTCGTGGAACGCAGAGCCAAGTCTGCTGTCGCTGGGTCGAAGATGCAGTTTCTCGCAGACCCGGCATTGGATCTCGTGGACGTGTGTGTGCTTCCCGCGAGCGACGAGGACATGGAGGACGACGAGCCTGGCGAGGCAGAGCGCGGAACGGATCCAGAACGAGCGCTGCTGGTGTGCTTCCACAGACACGACCGTCGGTTTCTAGTGTTTGAGATGACGCGCCACAGACCTCCGCCAGTCGAACAAGGAGACGAAGCCACCGTGAACGAGACGCCGATCAAGTACGGGACACTGCTCAGCCCGGCGACGCCCACGGCGATGACGTCGTTCGTGTCGCCCGCCAAGATGCGGCAGCAACAGCGAGAAGTCGCGATGATGGAGCAGTACTTCAAGAGCCACATCGTGCCTGCGCGGAGCGTGCAGCTCGTGTGGACGTCGCCGTGCTTGGATGCGATGGTCGATTCTTCCAACGAAGCAAGCATTGCCACAATCAGCAGCTCGCGCGCGTCTCTTCCGTCGGAGCCTTCTCCGTGGCTGCACCAGCGTGCGTTTGTCGTGTGCAGTAGCGACGATGATCAGAGAGATGACTTGGACTTCACCAGTGACACGTTCCCACTGCGGCTGTGTCTGTTGGACGAGCGGTTTGGCGTATTGCTGATGAAGCCTCTTCGACTGGCCGTGAGCGACCGCTTCCGGGAGCGCGAGAACGACCTGCGCGTCTTCCGTTGCCAAAGTGCGGTGCCTCTGCTGCCTCTGGCTGAGGACGAAAGCAACGACCGAGTTTCCAACTCACCCGCCGTGACAGACGTGCTCATCGCATCACGTGATGGCGAGAGACTTTTCCTCCTCAGTGATGATCGGATGCTCGCCGAACTCGTGCTTCCACACTTCGGCCGATTAGCTCAACGCCATCAGCTGCAGTTGACCACGGCAAGATCCGGGAAGTTTGGCGTGCGTCTGAGCTCAAAGTCTGGGCGCTTGGAATCGAGGTGGTTCAACCATCCACTTCGCATCACAGCCTCGTCGCTGCTGCTGTCTGTGCTTCGTGTACTCAAGTTTGCTTTACCCGCAAAAGACTATGTGGCGCTGTACGTCTCAACTGTCGCGCTCGTCTCCGCTCGCAATCAAGGCACAGGAGACGATGCCGAGTGGTCGGCTTTTTCCAGCTTATTGCTGGCATCCGCCAAGAAATTGATTGGATCGTCTGCGGGCGACGAGCTGATCGAGCATGGTGCAGCCAAGAAACCAAAGCCCACGGCAGCGGGAGATAACGGCGAGAGCAAGGAGAGCGAGGCCACGACTGCCGACGATCTTGTCAACTCAGTGCTTCAGTCTGCATTCGCTGCAACATACGAAAGTGTGAATGCTACTTTCCTCAGTAGTCTCGATGCGCTGTCGTCGCAGCCAAATCACGCACAGCGGCACCACGCGTCAAGTCAAGTGAAGGGAGTCGACGTATGTGCCGACTCTCTCGGGCGTCTCATCACGGCTCTCCATCTGCTGCATGAAGACTTCCGGCTTTCGATTGCCCATAGCCACGACGCGATCGAGCTAGCGAAGCTGATGTATGGGCTGTGTACGTGCTTTGGCTTGCAACCATTAGCGACGTATTACCGTCGCCAGCACGCCACAGTGAGTGACGCAGCCAACACCGAACAAGAGAACTCTTTACTGCCCGAGCATCTCCGTATCCGACTGCACTTCGAGGACGACATGGCCGTACCGGATGTGTTTGTGTGGCTGAGAGACCAGCTACAAGGGTACTCTTCGAGCAGCTCCAGCTGGAGCGGTGATGGTGGGTTCGGAAGCTTTGAACCTGTCACGAGCCAATTCTCGCGGACAGAATTCCCGCATCTTCATGGCGCGAATGAGTGGAAGCAAGCCGTGCGAACGAGTGACGACGCAGCAGTGCACCCATTGTGGCGAACAGCAGCCGTGTGTCAGGTTTTCGATCTGTTATTCTCAAGCGACCTAGACGATGACGGCGACAACACGCAGCAGCATCGGTACGACAGCTCCCGGCTCACAGATCTCATGGAGTTTCTCACGGCAGAGGATGAGATGAGTTCCAAGCTTTCGCTGGAAGATCTGCCTGTGGGAATTCGGTTTGTCATCTTGGAAGCCATTCGTGTGTATCGTGAAGACCCTCCGCATGATGTTAGCGAACGTGTCTGCGCCTTGATTGGCCGACGCGACCTCGCAAGCAGGTATCGTACTAGCAGAGACGACGCAAGCCGCGTCGGCCACGTAGGTGGATCAAATCCATCCAGTAGCCTCGTCGAGTCGACCCGCCTTCGTTCTAGAGGCACAAAGTCACTGGCTGACGGAAGCGCTGAAGGGACTGCAAGAGGAGTTTCCGACGGTTTGATGAACGTGGTCGTGCGCAGCCAGCGCTTCTTCCCAGCAGACCAGCGGCTCAAGGAAGTAGCGCGACTGCTGCGATCAAACCGCCCCCTTTGTCTGCGACTTGAGAAGACCTCGGACATGTCGGATCAGGACTACGTGTTGCACCAGCAGTCGCGACTCCTTCTTCTCTGCAAGCGATCGATGGCGCTCTCGGTTGCGCGTGGAATGGTGACAATCGGCACTTTCGATCTGACTACTGTCCAGAATCAAGCGTGGCAGTTGAGTGTACCCGCGCTGCCCCTGGCAGGTCGTACCCCGCCGACCAACGCGACCGTGTTGCTCGATGTTTCAGGATACGCGAAAGAATTGACTCACTGGCCGCAGTTCCACAACGGGTGCGCGACCGGCTTGCGGCTACCAGCAAAAGATCTCTCGAGCATCATCACACGCTACTGGATCAAGTACCATCGGCCGTCCGCAAACGACTTTCAGCGATTGGGCACCCAGGGCACGCGGAATCAGCAGCAGCAACAGCAGCAGGCGCCCTCTTCAACCGCGACGGCACGCGATTTGGAGGAGGCGCACGCTGCTCACGCTGGTGTGCTGCTCGGTCTGGGGCTGAATGGCCACTTGAAGTGTCTCTCTATGGCCGATGTGTATAACTATCTATCGCTCTCGAACGAGTTCATCACCGTCGCGATTCTACTCGGCATGGCAGCGACAGCAGCTCGCAGTCGACGCAAGCGGAAGTCGGCATCAGCAGCAATAAAAGCAGCTCGGCGGCGACAGCGGGCAAGAGGAGATGTTGTCAACACGCAGCAGGATGGGGCGACGCAGGATGAGATGCAGGGACCGACCGGGGCGTCCCAGGCGGTCGATGCCGACGTAGACATGGAAGTTAATGTACCTGCTTCTGCCCCGGCCGTCACGGAGACTCAACCGCAGCCCGAAGACCAACCAGGAAAGACCCAGTTGCCTGGCGGCGTGCCCGGCATTGAGCTGTCGCTGGAAAGATCCGTGTCCAAGATGCTTTGTCTGCACATTCCGTCACTACTGCCCCCGGCATTTGCTGAGTTTTCCGTCCCAGCATCGACGCAGACGGCCGCATTACTCGGATTGGGTATCTTGTACCAGGGCAGCGGCCACCGCCTCATGACGGAGCTATTGTTGACGGAGATCACTCGTTCGCCAGCATCAGCGCAGTTTGTCAGCAACCTACACAGTGCGAGCAGTTCCAACCAGGCTTCCGCGTCGTCGTCCTCGACGCCATTTGACCAGCACGAAGGGTACTCACTTGCCGCAGGTCTCGCGCTTGGACTCGTGCTGCTGGGACGTGGAGGCACAACCTCCGGAGATGCTGGCTTAGCTGACCTTGGTCTCGAAGAGAAGCTGTACAAGTACATCGTAGGTGGTGCTGCTCAGCCTCCAGCAGCTGGTGGCGGTGACTCGAACTCGAGTGGCAGCTACCTGTACAGAGGACGGAAGTGGAAGCCGTTCGGCAGTGGTCTCGTCACCGGATTGCGAAGCGCTGGCGGAGGCTCGTCGTCAACCAACGCTGCGAGTAACCGCAGTGAGGCGAGCAAGGCGTCTGCCAGCGGAGACCCTCGCAGCTCCTGGCGTGGCGAACATGTCAACATTGGTGCCACAGCGTGTGGAAGTGCGCTCGCGCTCGCGTTCATGTACATGAAGTCGAGCAACAAATCCTGCGCGAGCCAACTTGCTGTACCCGACACGCTCATCTTGTTGGATTACGTGCGACCAGACATTCTGCTGATCCGCACGCTGGCGAAGAACTTGGTCATGTGGGACTCAATCGAGCCGACAAAGGCGTGGGTTGAAGCGACGCAAGTGCCGGAGCAACTGCGTGACGCCTACCGAATCATTCAGCGTCAAGGATCGACGTCTTCATCTTCGTCACTGAACGAAACTCTGCCAGACCATGCGGATCTCCGATCAATCTGCGAGTCGTACGCCAACATTGTCGCCGGTGCGTGCTTCAGTCTCGGGCTGCGTTTTGCTGGAACGAGCGACGCCTCGGCGCGTGATACGTTGCGTGAGTTCGTGTTGTTCTTCCGTGATATGCGGTCACGGTCGGCGTTGCTGGGAGGTGATCTCGTAGCAGCGGCGACTGACCGCGTCACGATCGAACGGTGTCTTGCAGTGTGTGCGCAGTCGCTCGCGCTCGTGGACGCAGGTACGGGCAACTTGGAGACGTTCACGCTGCTGCGCTCCATCAATTTGAAGCAGCGTGTCGACAACGAGCTCACCTACGGCAATCACATGGCATTGAGTATGGCGATCGGGCTACTGTTCCTGGGAGGTGGCCGTGCGACTGTGTCTCGCTCAAACGAAGCAATCGCGGCGCTGGTTGTAGCTCTGTATCCTATCAGTGCGATGAACACGGCAGACAACAAGTACCATCTTCAGGCCTTCCGGCATCTCTACACCCTCGCTGTCGATACCAGTCGCCACGTCGAGACGATCGACACGACGTCCGGTGAGCCGTGCAGTGTTGAGCTACGCGTGGTGAGCCAACGAGATCGCCCCGGGCCTGTTGGATCCACAGCCACAGTGACGAAGACAATCAAGACTCCGTGCTTGCTGCCAGAGCTGGACACTGTCGACCGCATCGTCGTGCAGAGTGGAGACGCATTCTATCCTGTGGACATCCGCCTGCAAGACCAAGGTCTGGACGACGATCAAGATGACGACGACCAACAGTGGGGGCGGCCTAGGCGGAGAAGCAGTCTCTTCGGAATCAAACGCAACGGATCTCGAACCACAGCCAACGACAACCGAGTCAAACTGCTCCTCGAGGAGAGCACGATCTTGCTGGAACGCCGAACGGTGGCACCAAGAGCAACTGTGGGAGCCGAGATACTGGATCTCTCATCCCCTTTGACGACAAGGCCCCTGGCGAAGGCGGGCAGCGACCACGACGACCAGATCTTGGATGCTTTCGCGCAATACTTCACCACCAAGGCACCTTCCCCTCCCCAGAACCACGAGGAAACAACGTGGTGGAGCGAGCGGCTCTCGCAACTGGACCAGCTGGGAGCTTTACGGGCATCGACTTCGCGTGCACGCTTATGGCCGAGCCACTTGAGCGTTCTGTTCGAAGTGCTCACTCTCCACCACCCTCGCCAGCGGCTCCAGTCGCTGGACGGGCTCTGGAACGTCAAGCTCGTGCAGGAGTTCCATCGCATCGATCCGTTCCGTTCGCTCGTCGTCGCGTCCGCCAATGCCACAAGCTCGTCCCAGCACCAACGAGACTGCATCGAGTGGCTCCGCCACCAAACGGAAGAAGCCTTGCGCCACCGATGGCAGACCGAGTCGTCTCGGTCGTTCCCGTCGCTTGCAATCGCCCAGCGAGACCTGCTTCGTGACCACCAAGCCACCACCCACGACGACGACTCGCTGCTGCTGACAGCTATGTTCGTGTTGTTCGACGCTCCGGCTTCCGTGTGGAACGACGCCACCGACTGGCAACGCCGCATGCTGCGTGCCCTCGCCATGGCGTCGGCCTCGTCCAACTCGGCCTTCGCAGTCGACCGCTTCCTGCTGCACACCGAGACGGAGCTCTCCCCACACGAACAGGCCTTCTGGCTGCGGCTCGTATCCTGCTTCCTCTTCTCTGTGTGAGCAGACATGAAATGGAACGCACGCGGGTGTAAGTTTGGCATTTTTATTGGTTTGCTTGTTAAATATTTTTTGGATTGCGTGGGATGAGATCATGATTAGCGCGACGACGACGTGGGAATTCTGAATGGCGACGATGGTGGATCGGGGTTCACGCGAAAGCGTTCAAGCGGCCTCGTCCACTCGTCTCGGGTCTACTACACATAGGGTACTTACATGGGCCGCCTCGGGGGCGGAAGGCGGCGGGCGTCGTCTTGGCGAGTGTTCTGTTTATGGCTGGCGTGGCGAGGCGCGAGGCTCGAGGTCGCGCGCTCGTCGGTAGGAGCTTCCCACTCGGAAGCTCCTGCTTTCTCTCTTTTTTTTGTGGGGTGCTTGGCACTCTTTTCATGCTTTTCTGCTTTTTTTCTTCTGCTTCTCCATCTTTTTTGGTCCGCAAGGGGAGAAACAAGCACGGAGCTCACCCCAGTTTGGCGAACGTGATTTTCATTTTACGTCTCTTTCGCGGCGACGCAACGGCCGCTGCAGGAGCACGCATCGTAGGCTTCTCCATTTCCTTGGGAAGCTTCACTGGCGTCGACGTGGCCGACGTCGAGCCAGAGCCATTCACACCGACAGGAGCCGGTGCTGGGCGAGGCTTGGCATCGTCACTCAGACTGTTCTCACGGTCGCGCTTCTTGCCAGCGTCCAGTGCTGCGTCTTGCACGCTTCCGACCGAGACACTGCGGTCGCGAGGTGCTTCTTGCGACTCGTCGCTCTCAAGTGCGGGGTTCGGACTCTGTGGTGCGCTCGTGGTGGCGGACATATCTTCGCTGAACTCCTGCGAGAAGCTTTCCTTCGGGGCGTCATCGGCGATGCCGTGCGCAGCCAACGCGGCCGCCGTCGGATCAGCAGCAACCTCTTCCTCCTTTTTCTTGCGGAGATGTTCCTTGCGCAGATTCTTCGCGACACTGCGGCCGCCCATCTCGTCAAACACCGACTCTGGCAGGTTCTTCCACACGATTGGCGTGATCTTGACGTCCATAGTGGGGGTGCGCTTGTTCCAGCGGTAGAGGTCGTTCTGGATGAAGTAGTGCACCGAGTTGTCGATGTTGAGCTCACGGCCCATGACCTTGCGGCGGTCCACGTCGAAGCCTACGAAGTAGCACACGCCGTGCTTGGCCGGCGCCTTCGACGCGTCGTCGCCACTTGCGCCATCGACAGCCACAAGTGGGAACTTCTTGGGGAACGCACGGATGCGGCACAGTTGCGGGATGAAGCTGAGGCTGTCGACCAGCTTACGGATACGCGACTCGCAGAAACCCGTCCACGCACCCTCCTCGTCTTCCTTGGTCGTGTACACGTCCACGGCAAGGTAGTGCTGCTGCACCGCGAAAAAGTCGGACGGCTCAAAGAGCGCATCCCAGTTGTCGCCGCCCTTGCTGAGCACGTCCTGGACGATGTCGAGGCCGCGCTTGAACTCCTCCTTCATGACCGAGAGGCTGTGGGTCGAGACGTTGAACGACGAGTTCATCGACGGGTACGCCGGCGTCAGGATCGGCATGATCTGGTAGCGGTTGTTGCCCGAGTTGGCGTTCCACACCTCGAGTCCGAGCTTGGCGTCGTAGGTCTTGCAGAGCTGCATCAATCAGACAAGATACATGAATCAGTAAGAGGTCAACATCAATCATACATACACCCAAAGAATCATCAAAGGTGTGTACATACCTGGATAGCGAGCGGCCACTTCCACGTCGACAGCACCATGAAGAAGCGCAGCAGCAGCGTCGACGGAGCCGCCGTTGGGTACAGTTGATTGATGAAGCACACGAGGATACACCAGTTCACACCGCCCAAGTAGCCCATCTTGTTCGAGTACAAGCCACGGCGCTTGGCCCAGCGGCGCACGATACGCAGCACGCTGATGAAGCTGTCGCGGTTCGGCGTCAACTACAACCCCAACATCATCAGTCCGCGCCGTCCATCAATCAGTCAGGATGTGCATCAATCACATCGACTCACCTTAATCATGAGCTCGGTCACACGCGGGCCGTTCAAGCTCTTCTCCGTGGCCGTGTCCACGCCGGCCAAGATGTTGTCGTCGAGGATGTTGACGTTGTCGGGCACCGAGTTGCGCGGCAGGATGGCGATCTGCAGATCGATGTTGATCTCCTCGTAGTCGAACGTGATGATCGGCACGATGGCGCCCTCGATCGACACCAAGTTGGTCACCTTCGGGTGCTTGAGGAAGATCTCCTTGAGCGACGAGAAGAAATCCTCGCGCGTCACGTGGCGCGGCGCCACGCAGATCGTATCGATATCGGCGCCTGGCTCGTTCACGCCCAAGCGGTATGAACCGGACACAAGGATCTGGCCGCCAGCGTCGGCGGCGATGTCCTCAGGTACGCCCTTGGACAGACACACCGTCTTGACCCAGTCGCGGAAAATGGCGCGCAGCTCGGCGAGAATGAGCGAGCGGCGGTGGATGTTCTCGTCCGACTCGGTCGGGTAGTGCTCGTCCATGTACTGCTGCAGCTTCGCCGACTGCTCCAGGTCCTTTGGCTCTGGCGGCGTAGAGCGGATGGCCTTGTACGCCTGCTCCAGCACATGGGGCGCGACGCTAAACGTGCCGTTCTGCATGGTTACGGGGCCGATTTAAGCGGGGAAAGCGCGTGTGCAGGGGAATCGATCACAGGGGAATCACGCAAGCGGGGTCAGAGGGCGAATATACGCGCGTGTAGCTCGTGGAGGAGGCGGTGGAGATGGAGATGTGGGTCGTTCCTTCGAGGTTTCCTTTTTCGTCGAGTCGTCGGCTTTCTCCCGCGCTTCTCTGGGTTTTGTTGGTTGTTTGTGTGAACTTGTTGGCGATTTGTCGGTGGCGACCACACTGCAGACAGACGGCGCGCTGTTCGTTGGTGGTTTTTTTCGCTCGCAGAGTGATGGTCGTCAGCGTTGGGCAAAGAGAATAAAATCGTGGCCAGCGGAAATTCGGCTTTTTCTAGAATCCGGTATCTGATTGGCTAGCAGGTCATTTTAACGACCTGCGATTGGCTGTAATTGAGGACGAGATATCTTTCCTGGCCAGGAAGCTGAAAATGGAAATTCTCCGATGGATCCGCAGCTCGAAGACGCGATTGATGGGGAAAGATGACCGTTGAGGCGGAATAAATGCAAGCATTCGTGGGGCGTCACGCAAAATGATGAGAGGGAGTGGCGACGCATCCGAGAATGGACGCAACCAGTGAAAGGTCTTGGAGTGGTTTCTGTTTATTGAAGTGCATTCTGGTGGAGAAGGCGGCGGTGATCACGCAGTGACCACACGAGGCCTTCCTAGAACTGATGAAGCCGTTTAGAAGATGGAGAGCTTGACTTCCATGGCGTCGTGCACGCGGAAGGTGTGCGCTGGGTGCTCGTTCGGGTCTGCAGGCCAATCCAATACAGCATTGTCAGCCACGCGGCTCTGGACTACAAGGACCGGAAGTCAAATTGAACGCTACGACGCACCGTTCAGGAAGTCGCTGAAGTCGATGTCGCCATCCGCACCAGTGACGGTCTCAAGACCGACTCGCGAGCTTGGAAGACCAGGGAGACGCTGCGCAGAATTAAACGCAAGAATCCATGAGTATCTATCAAACGAATAGTTGTAGGTGGGCACTGAAAAAGACTCACCGTGAACTGCTCCATCACAGCCTTCTCCGTGCGCATTCGCATAGCAGCAGCCTTGCCATACACCTGCTCGACCGTCGCCATCTTCAGCTCCCAGTGGTTGCGGCGGTGCTAATCAGAAGAGCATGAGTTAGGCGCCGACGAAGATCCGCGCACTATTGATCATAGACTCACCATGGTCTGGAGCTGCTGCACTGGGTGAACTGGTCGCACGTCCTCACTCGCGCTGTAGAAGCCGTGACGGAGCGCATCTGGAGGTGCGCGCACGAGAGGAAGGTTGGAAGCGTTCTGGAATTCCAGTCCAAAACCAAGTGAATTGTGTTAGCTGAGGTGTTCTATACATTGACATACAGCTCCTCGCATGCGTCTCAGCACAATAGAGAAGACACATGCATATTGCGCCGATCGGCTGCAAGGGGAAGCTGCGTATGGCGAGCGACATACCATGGCGGAGACGAGAGCTGGCGGTAGCTTTGCTTTTTGGATCTGCCTTCTTCACCCCCTCGAATCAGTTCGTATCTAGTTTCTATCTGCTATGGTACGAGCCGTCGTTTGGAAAGTACATCGGAGGTTACGAACCGCCTGGCACGTCTTCTGGCCTGAATTGGCATCGAATGGAGACACACAAGATGGCCCGCAAGTCGAGCTCACGTGAAGATGAGTTCGGCTTCAAGACATCGTCCGGCGTCAACTACGACCAGGTGCACGACCGCCAGATAGAGGATGAACGCTTCCAGCGCATGCGCGCCGTGCGTGAAGGCGCAGTGGTCAGTCATAGTCTGCTCATTCTACTACACTCTGGGGACAATGCTCACCAAGTGTGATCGTGATGATGTGTCTCTGCAGGCTCCAGCTCCACTGCCTTCCGCGCCGAAGGCTGGCGCGACGTCTGCTACGATGGATGCAGTCATGCGCATGCTCACGGGCAAGGAGGAGCGGACGATTGCCGACCGCATTTCGGATCCGAACCGCCCCACGTGGGAGCAGTACAAGAAGGAGAACGCGGACAAGCTGGATCTCAACGACAAGGGCGAAAAGGAGATGCGCGAATACCGCAAGCAGCTTGATGCAGCCCGCGAGAAGGTACTTTTTGTGGTTTGGCAAGACTCGGTTGTGAGAGAACCCTTCAGTGGACTCACATCTTCACAACCTTGACTCGTTCAGGCATTAGGTAGACGCAGCGGCAGCACTAGCTCCAAGAAGAGCAAGAAGACGAAGCGGTCTCGATCGCCTTCATCCAGTGAAAGCAGCAGCGATAGCGACAGCGACGGCTCTCGCCGCAAGTCGTCGTCGCGGAGGTCGAGCCGCAAGAGCAAGTACGTAGCACCTCCGTCCACTTGCCATACGAGACTGCCGTGCTAAATACACTGTGTGCGTCATGTGTCCATTCAGGAAAAGCCGCAAGCGTCGTCGCTCTTCGTCGTCGGACTCCGACTCAAGTGATGACGACGGGTCCAGCTCTGAGCCTGAACGTGACGATGCCGACCGCCGCCGCTCGCGCAAACACAGCAAGAAGTCGTCGAAGAAGAGCAAGAAGAAGTCCCACAAGAAGAAGAAGTCCAAAGACACCCATAGCGGCGAGCACTCGCCATCGCCGGTGCGATTGTCCTCCTTCCTCAATGGCTCCGACTCGGAATGATCGCCGTTAAAAAAAAACGCTTTTTAGACAAGCATAAAAATAGACGCCCCGTGGGGTATTACTCAGGTTCAACTCCATGCTTTCGTCTCTTCGCGTCATCAGATCCCGCATTCCATGCACGCCAGGCGTGACCAAGATGCGGGCCAGTCCGGAAACGACGCTGTGCGCCACGCAAGCGACGTCTCCGCAGCCAATATGGAGCCGACAGTCGATACGGCACTGCTCACGCATCAGCGCGCTGCGTTCATGAAACTGCTGCGCAACGGCGTCCGCGAGAAGCTCGAGGAGCAACCACAAACCCAGGACGTCGGCGCGTGGCAGGCGCTCGCATGGCGCAACGCCCACGCTCTGGACCCGTTCTTCCTGGAGACTGTGTGCGGCAAGCCGTTGCGCATCAAGCAGCTCCTGCAGGGTGAGCTCACGGGCTTCGGCACGGGGCTTACAGTGTGGCCTGCCGCCTGTCTGCTGCTCAAGCACCTGGAATACCGATTCGCCATGCATACCAAGAGCCTCGATCTGCAGGACAAACTCGTCGTGGAGCTGGGCAGTGGGACGGGTGCTGTTGGAATTGCAATGGCGATGCTTGGTGCGGGACGCGTGGTCGTCACGGACGTGCAGAAGGTGTTGTTTCTGCTCGAAACGAATGCCCAAACGGCGCAGGAGCTGTGCGGCGGCCATCTCCAGATCGACGTCGAGCCCTACGAGTGGGGAACTCCACCGGGGGCTCGCCTGCTCACCGACGACAGTCGACTTCCAGACATCGTACTCATTTCGGATTGCATCCTGCCGCGTCTGTACCCCATTGAGCCGCTCGTGAAGGCACTCGACTGCCTCTGTGGCCCCCACACCACCGTCATCATCAGCTACGAGGCGCGCCACTTCCCTCTGTACGACCCCAAGACCAAGTTCTGGACGCTGCTCAAGGAGAGCGGCTTCACCATCCGCACGATCGACGCCGATATGTACCACCCGCACTACCGCGCTGACGACATCGAAGTCTGGGAGGCGCGACGCGCGTGAGCAAACATTCGTCATATTGGTCATGTGCACGTTTGTTTATCCCATAAAGGGATCAATCAATAATCAAAAGGGTACACTACAGTATCCATCATACAAGCACACATCTCGCCGCTGCTGGTTACACCAGTCTCGTTGATGGTGGTGGGGGCACTGCCGCCTGAAGCGCCAAGCAGTGCAACTGGTCGTGGCGAGAGGCCGTCTCCGGCGTCACCTCGATGTTCTGGGAATGGAGATAATGCTGCAAGCCGTCGGTCGACAGCAGCGAGCACAGCACGTCCATTTGGATCTGGTCCTGCGACAGCGTTCGTTCACGCAGCGGAGCCGTCGTCTTCGCTGTGGGTGACTCACTAGAGTTCGTGTCGTTCCCACCAAAGAAACCGTCACTGATGATGCCTCCTCTTGCCTCAGCACTTCCCGACGCAGTGTCCATCTCGCCCTCGTGCATCGCGGCGATTGTCTTCTTCGCCGATTCACGCAACTCTTCGTCGTTGGACTCGAGTAGCTGCTCGAGTTGGAATGCGTCACTCTCCGTCAGGGACCCGGCGTTCACCAAAAACTCGATCTGGGCACGAAGAATTACCAGTTCCGACGCGTGCAGACGCGTTGGTGTTGTCATGCCTACGGCTGAGTCACTCACTAGTGGCCGCATTACATCGAGCTTGAACAGAGCTTGCACTGTCGGGTACAACGCCGACTCGGACGGAGCAACGAACGACTGAGCCGACGGCGGGAGCGCCGAGTTGGCGTACGAAAAGTACGCCTTGTAGCTTTTCCACCAACTCTCGTGCTCCACATCAGCGACCTCGTGACTCCTCTGTGCCTCTTCTTCTTCCAGCTTCCGCAATGAACGGGCAGCCTCCGTGCTGACCCATTCCCAGAAGATAGGCCACCCAACGGGGCCTTCAAAGCGGTCGTCTTGGATCACAGCCAACACACCTTGGTATCCGCTCTCAGACACAGCACCGGAAGCCTCGTACAACTTCGAGATCAACTTGACGCAGTCGCTCTTGCTGATCTCACCTGAACCGCTTGGGTCGTATTCGTTGAACAGGATACGCGCGCCCAGCTCGAGTCGATCGATCTGCTCTTTTGCCGCCCTATAGCTCGTGAAGTATCCAGCAGTGTATCCGTCATACGCCTTTGAACCAGCGAAGAAGCCGAGCATTCCGCCGACAACCGCAGCACCCGTGGCAGCCACGACGCCGATAGGTCCCGTGATGCCCACGCCAGTCCAGAATCCAACGGCGGACGCGACGCTGTACGCTCCCAGACTCGCCCCAGCGGCAGCAGCCGTGCCGCTGACGACGTGTTGTCCAGCCTTCAATCGGAAGTCGCGCATCATCAGTCGCTCGCTGGCCGTCGAAAGAACGCCCATGTTCTTGCGCTCAGTCTGCTTCTGGCGATAGTCGTAGTAGTCCTTGCCGATGTCCACAAGAATTGACGCAATAGTGAGCGGTGCTGCTACAGCTCCGCCCAACGCTGTCGACGCTCGTGACATGCCCTTGGCGATGACCACTCCACCAGCCGCACGAAGGCCGCTGTCCAGCGCACCATCCTTACCGGCTTTGACAAGACCTCGAATCGCACTTTCCTTCGGGCCTTCAAGACCGAGCTGCACCACTACACGCTCGGACAACGCAGTGCGTTTCTCTTCCATCGTCGTCTTGGCAACGGACAACGCCAGCGAGGCGCCTCTCGTGATATCCTTCTTCTGGATGAATCCAACGCACGATGGATCGAAACGGATTACGGCAGACGTCAGCGTCGGTCGCCAATCCTCAACCGTACCAAGTCCGAACGGAGTGAGAACGGCAGACCCAACCGGAAACTCCACGTAATCAGGTTGCACAATTGTAGACTCGCCCTCAGTGCTCTCTTGTGCGTGCTCAGTTGGCATGATCGAGGGTTTGAACAGAGTGGCCACTTGCTCCGCAATATCCACACAGTCGAAAAACTCGTCTTCGGCGAACGCTTGCAACCGAGCTTCTTCGTAGTCCGTCAAGCACTCGAAAAACTCGTCCATGAGCTCATCGTCCTCGTCTCCATCGCCTGCAGGCGCTGACACGATGCGCTGGTCGTTCTGTTCACGGACAACCAAAGCGCTTTCCTTTGCTTCAGTTGGTACCGCCGTATCCACCGATGTCTCTTCGCTTGCTCCAGCAGCAATCGCCTCTCGTGGTCCTGTTTCGATGGATGAAGGCTTCTGTGGACGAGGCTTGTGTGCTCGGTGGTCGTCCATCAGCAGCATTAAGTACTCCCCAGGCATCTTCCGGACAGCATTTGCTTGCATCTCACGCTTCGCACTTTCAGAGTACTGGTTCCAGGCTGTTACCGCAAGCGCCACACTCGCTCCGACGACTACAGCGCCTCCAAGTACTGAAACAGTCTTCATGCCAGCCCTGGCGCCACTTGCACCTGCGCTCTGATCCGTCATTGCCGGGGCCGCCACATCTCCAGGCAGCAGCTCGTCTGGCTGGACATAGAGAATCTTTTCCTGTTGCTCAGCTCCGATTCCCACTCGTCGCGTCACTCGGACACGATCCGGAGCGAAGATGTTGTTGTGGTTGTTCGCAACAAACCCGTTGTTGTTGGACGTCAGCAGCGGATCAACTCGTCGGATTCTCGCCTGGCCGACGACACTGGAGCTGGAGGAAGTGAAGCGGCTCGTGACGTGGGAGATGGCACCCGTCGCACCGTCGAGAACGTCACGGAAGGTAGAGATCGCTTCGTCCAGTGTCATTCCGCGGACGGTGCCGTGCCGCACGAACTCCTCAGCCCAACTTGGGCCTCGCGCGAGATGCGCGTCGTAGGCAGCTCGGGCCTCTGCGTCAGACAGCACCTCGTACGCCTCAGCCAGCAGCTTGAACACCTGCTCCGCCATGTCCTTCTCTCTCGGATTGACTGCACTTGACCACCGATCCGGGTGCCACTTGAGCGCCAGTATCTTGTAGGCGCTTCGAATCTGGCGCGGAGTAGCGTTCTTGGAGACCCCGAGGCGTTCGTAATAGTTCATACTCTCGTTGATCTGGATGGAGTTGGATCGCCTCGCGATCGCATCCACGTACGCGCTCATGAGATGCTGCAAAATCGAATTTCCCGTCAGCGTCGTGGTTGCTGCATCCTCTTCTTGCAGCTCCCGCAAGATCGACGCAGCGTCGGACAGCAGCTTGAACTCCTTGCTGTCTTTCTTGAGAAACAGGTACGTGCCACACGGAGCGTACTGGTAGTCGATCTCCTTGATGACATTCAGCTCTCGGAACTTGTGGAAGGTGTTCTGCAGAATGTTTAAGCTCATCGTGATGTACGCTGACGTCACGCTGCCCATGCCACCCTGCGGGTTGCCCAATCCGACAAACACGCTCTGCATCTGCGCGGGCAGCAGCTTGAGCAGCGTCTTCGTCGCCTTGGTGATCGTCAGGAACCGCTCCGTTGTCTTTGTGAGCATGGCCGCCGACTGCGCGACATTGAGGATGCCAGGGATACAATCCAGCTCATTCACGAGCGTGACGAGGCGTTTCGACAAACCGAATGCGTCTAGGAAGCTGTGGAGCCCGTGGGAACTGGTGTATGGCGAGCCAAATCCCATTGCCATGACGTGAGGCAGCGTGGCCTTGAGCCTCTCGTCTTGTGACAGAGATCTCCACACATCATCGCCATCACCATCAATCACGACGTTAGATTGATGGGTCCGATGCAGATCTTTCTTGCGAGCTTGCGCGTCCTTCTTCTCGAGCGCCTGGCGCGTTTCCGCGGGCAGCTGCTGGTACACCAGTTCACAGAGTCCAAGCTGCGCGATACTGCCAGCGATCGAGTGGCCACACAGCAGTAGCGTCTTCTTTCGGACGCGAGCGTGGCTGTAGATGGCGCTCAGATCCAGTTGCTGTGCGCGTTTCCAGAACGGCAAGTGGATGCGGGCGCCGCCATAGCGGTACACGTACGGCTGCGACAGCGGCACGGTCGAACCCAGCACGGCCTCGACGATATCGCTGGTCTGGGTCGCCCTCACGGCGCAGATCACCGAGTGGGCCGACTCGATGATGACGCATTTGGACGAGAATTCGATCACCGGAAGCTGCAGCTTGTGCGGCAGCGGCGAGCTGCGGATGAATGCCTCTAGTTCACGTCGAGAGGCGTCTCGCTCGGCCGTGGATGTCGCCTCTGGAGGCGCATTGGGGTCAGCGTTGGCTCGCGAATTGGCGGCGATGGCTGCACACAAGACGGCCGCGCTCAGCAATTCGGTCTCGCTGGAGACTGCGCCGCACCACCAGGAGGAAGCAGACGATTCGCTCTTTGAATTGAGACTACTCATGGTGCGTGGATTGGCGTCGTCTTGGAACTGTGGCTGTCCGCGCGACGCCATGTTCGACTCGCCGATGGCTTCGTTTTGGGGCCGATTCTTTGACGAGAAGAAGCGATGACGCGCGATGGGCGAAAAGGCAACTTGGACACAGAAACCCAGAGCGTACTGTATCTCTTCTCAATACAAGGCTCATCCCAAAACGACGTAAATTGGTGTCTGCGGACTCATGTGAATTGGGTCAATTGGCAGAAACTGTATAGACACCCATGTGGTACAATTGGAATTGGCATGAGCTGCTCGACCTGAATGGTGCCGAGATCAGGACAAAGAGGCACGATATCCACCGACCGACGCACGATGGCAGCCATGTTGGCGACCGCGGCGTTCGACCAGCTCAAGCGCGAGAGCCTGCGCAAGCTGCGTGACATGGAGGACAAGAGTCCCAAGGGCAGCGTGGACGCGCCCATCGTGGACATGATCCAGATGATCAACGACCACCCCAACTACGTGCGTCCAATGATCTGACTCGTCGGCCTCGCCCGTCTCATGGCGTGCGTCCGCCGTAGCGGCACCATACTGATGACTGCGCCTCCGCTGTTCTGTAGGTCACTAGCAGCTCCTGTTCCGGTCGCATCGCCGTGTTCTGTGGCGTCGCTGCCGGCGCCGCAGTCGCCTCGGACGACGGCGTGACTGCCAGCTCGGACCATTTGATCACCAAGGGCGGCAAGTGGCTCTTGGCCGAGCACGGCACTGTGACTATGGACCAGCTGAGTGCAGCGCTGAAGGCCGAAGCTTCGTCGGCTGCGTCTCCGGAAGTCGCGAGCAACATGGTGATCTTCAAGCACGAGCCGTTCATCATGCACGTCGTGTGTCGCGACGCGGACGCCGCCAAAGAGCTATTGCAGTGCGGCATCGCCTGCGGGTTCCGCGAGTCGGGCGTCGTGCTGGGCAACAAGAAGATCATGTGCGCAATCCGCACGACCGCCAACGCAATGGAGATCCCGCTCGGAAGCGCAGTGGACAAGATGCTCGTGAGTGACGAGTACTTGGCGTGGCTCGTGGACGTCGCGAACGAAAAGTTCGTGGCCAACCGCAAGAAGACAGATCAGCTCTGTGCTGCCTTTCGAAAGCGCTTTCTGGACAGCAGCTCTACCGCTGCGGCTGGCGCTACGGTATCTTCGTCGCCTGCTGTGTTCAAGCGAGCGTCCAGCTCCATTTCGCTGCGTCGAAGCCGCGCGCTTGCCCAGAGTGAGGCTGCTCGGTTGCTTCAGCGCGTCGGTCATTCCAGTGTCGCGTACGAAGGCAGTGTGTACGTCTTCGGAGGCCAAGGCCAGGCGCCTGGAGGCACTTCATCGCGGCTTTCCGATCTTGTCGTGATCTCCGCAAGCGAGCAAGGCGGCTACTCGGTTGAGTCGATTTGCGTACCTGAGGAGGAAGCGCCATCACCACGCATGCACCACTCTTCTGTCATTGTCGCAGGCAAGATGGTCGTGTTTGGCGGTCGTGCGGGTCCATTGAAGTGCTTTGGAGACGTGCACGAGTTCGATTTCGCCACTCAGAAATGGTCGGAACTGGCTGTTGGTGGAGAGGTCCAACCCGGAGCCCGTTGGAAGCACTCGTGTAGCGTTGGTACGTGTCCTTGGTTGCTCTTGATACTCCAGTCGTGTGTCTCAGTCTCACAAACTTGCGTGTTTACAGTGGGGACGACGATGTACGTGTTCGGCGGTCGCGACGCTTCTACCGTTCTCAGCGATCTCTTCGCATTGGATCTCGCGGCAGATGAGCTCGTGTGGCGTAAAATTGGTGGGTGTTCATTTGGGGTGCTCGCATTTTCTGTTGAGTTTCCAGGACGCTGACCGTATTGGTATCGATACGTAGAATGTACCGAAGGTCCTGAAGGTCGATTTGATCACGTCGGTGTCGCCCTCCCAAGCACTAAGCAGCTGCTCATTCTTGGTGGATTGTCGTCACTCGATGAAGCGTCGGGTGCCGACGCCGGACGCCGTGATCTCTGCTGGGTGTTTGACACTTCGACTGAGCAGTGGGGTCAGCGCACGATCAAGAATGCCGAACAGGGGCCTGCTCCGGGTCTATTTGGCGCTGCCACGTGTGCTGTCGAAGGCGGCGCCCACGTCGTGGTGTGCGGTGGCACCAGTGCTGCATCTGCTAGTGGAAGCAGCAAGAACTCGCCTCAGAAACTGTTTTCGCTCAGCACAGCGACGATGGAATGGCAGCTTCTGGGCCAGATCGACACTTCCAGCACTGAGAACCAGGCGCGCACTGCCTTCGTCTACTCGACCAGTACGTGGCTGTCGGCGAAGAATGAGCTGCTCGTCGTCGGCGGAGGGTTCCAGGTGTTTGGTTTCGGCCAGTGCTACTCGTCTTCGTTTGCGTGTGAGCTCATCGTCGTGCGCAAGGATGGAGCCAGTGCGATCCAGCAGTCCGAGACGTCCGTGGCCGTTGGGAAGACCAAGGCCACGCCCGTGATTGCCGTCGTCGACACTCCCGCTGTTGACGGTGAGGCACCTCCTCCTCTTGATGTGTCGCGACCGCTTGGCGTACTCACCGAAAAGACTCAAGTCAAGGCCGTCAAGACTCTACTCGAAGCCGCCAAGGTCTACGACAAGTCGCGTCGCGTCCGCGTCGTCCCTGATCGCGAGATCGGCGGCAGTCCAGCGTTTCTTCTTCCCGTCACGGCCGACGTTGCGACTACTCGTGCGGCAAATGCGGCGCTGCAGGAGCTGGAGGTTATCGTCGACGACGATGCGTACGCAAACAAGTATGGCAAGGCGACGGGTTCCAACCGCAACGACGTTGTGCGATTGACTGTCGAGACGTTTGGCAAGCGCCACGCGCTGCCGAAGAGCGTCATTGAAGCGATCCCGGAGCGGTACGAGTTTGTGAGCGACGTGCTTATGGTGCCTCGGGGTTCCTTCATGGAGTCCGAGTGGGCTCCGTTTGCAAGCGAGATGTGGGCCGCTGTGTGTGAGGCTACGACTCCGCGTCTCTCACGCGTGGCTCGCAAGGATTTCATTGATCCCGGCGAGAAGCGCCAGAGCCACGTCGAGCTCCTGTACGTCAACGCCTCGGCGATCCAGTCGTCGCGTCCTGCTGAACGTGGCTGGGTCGAAGTTCGCGAGAACGGTATCACCTATGGCTGGGACTTGACCAAGGTCATGTTCTCGTCGGGCAACGTCACGGAGAAGGCGCGCATGGGCAGCATCGGCTGCAAGGGCGACGTGATCGTGGATCTCTTCTGCGGCATCGGCTACTACGTCGTGCCGTTCCTCGTCCACGGCGGTGCGGCGTTCGTCCACGCGTGCGAGTGGAACCCGGACTCGGTCGACGCCCTGACTTTCAACCTCAAGCGCAACCACGTCGCCCACAAGTGCAAGATCTATGCCGGCGACAACCAAGTGAACGCTCCGACCATCGGCGCTGTGGCTGACCGTGTGAACCTGGGGCTGCTGCCCACGAGTGAGAAGGCGTGGCCGTTGGCGGCCCAGGTGCTCAAGCCGCAGGGCGGATGGATGCACGTGCACGACAACGTCGCCGTGGAGGACCGCGAGACGTGGGAGCAGCACGTCGTCACGAGCATCGCGGCGCTGGGGCTGCAGTACGGCAAGCGCTGGCACGTGACGTGTGAGCACGTGGAGAAGGTCAAGTCGTACGCGCCCAAGGTGCACCACTTGGTCGCGGATATCAAATGTGTACCCATCTCGGAATAAAGAACCCCTGCTTTCCCTCAGCATAGCACTGAGCGTGTGAACATGGATGCATGTAGGGTCCTGACAGACTCACTCGTAGCTCTCCACAGCAGGAGGGGGGGGGGGGG